>AZIM01000969.1:42924-65763 GCA_000516915.1 Ophiophagus hannah
TAAGTTGCATTACTGAAATAAATGAACTTTTGCACGATATTCTAATTTTTCAAGTTTCACCTATATACCTTGGCCAATGGATCTCAATGAAAGTGATAAAAATAGAAATTGAACAGCATGTTAAATGTGGTTGGCAGACATTTGGCAAGTTAAGCATAATTTTCAAGAACAACCTTACCTATGCCTGAAGAGAAAAGTTTTTGATCAGTGTGTGATGTGTGCTCTAACATATGCCAGTGAAACATGGATACTAAGCTAACAATCAATACAAAAGCTATGAGTGGCAGAAAGAGCCATGAAAAGATGCATGATCAGCATCACAAGACAAGATGCACATGGATTAGAGAACAAACAAAAATATATGATGCCTCAAAAGAGTAAAAGAATTGAAATGGAAATGGGCTGGTCACATAGCAAGAACTGAGACTAAGGTTGTCATACAATTAGTTCCACTTGATCAAAAGCGTCCACAAACAAAAAACTAAAACAAAATGGATTGACGACATCAACAAGTATTGCAGGTCCAACTGACAAAGGAAAACTCAAGGCCTTACTAGTTGGAAATATGCAGAAGAGGCCTTCATCATGCATTGTCCTGGATAGATAATGGCAAGGATGATGATGATGATGATGATGATGATGATGATGATGATTACAAAACTAGCGAAATACAGTTTAGGGGGAATAAAGCTTCCTGTCCTAAGCAAACTTTTACTGATTTTGATGCAATAATTTACTGGAAGCACAACATGGTATTTTTGCATTTCTACAGGATTTATCAAATCAGAACTAAAAAATAAAAACTTGAGGCTGACCTTGCCATCTTTCAACTTTATCATGCAAGTTATAATTTGTTTATTAATAATCGATTCTATGCTGGAAATCTGGGAAATATTTTAACTGATGAAAACCAAAGATTATACATCTATAAAAGAATCTGATTAACTAGATTAACTTGATCAAAGTTTATTGCACTTGGACATCCCATCTGGTCTGATTGAGGCATGCATTTGACTTTGATTCAGGGGAATGACAAGAGCCCTTGTGCTGTAACAGTTATAAATTATAGATGGCAAAGCCAAAGGGAAGTACTTGTTATATGGGGACAAGACAGTTATAAAATCCTCTATTGCTACTAGAAATGCCAACATAATATATGGCAGATAAATTACAAAATGTAAATCCTCTCCTGTAATCATTTATCATTGCCCCATTTAAAATGTGCAAAACTAATAAAAATCTGGATCATAGAATAACCCAAAGAGTTGGAAATTTGATCCTTACCTCAGCATAAGGTATTTATATTTTAAGCAAAAGAAGAAAACAATGTTCATAAAAAATAATATTTAGGTCATTGCCTAAAATAAGATGTGCTGGGAAAGTGGCAGTGGGAAAAGTAAGACAGCACAAAGCTAGCCATGATACTCAGTCTTCCCACTCTTTTCCCATATATTCAGTGACCAGGGAGAAAGATAAATACACACTGACTAAACAAAATGGACAGAGGGACATTTTAGTAACAAAGCTATTGTCACAGGGTCCAAACTATCTTGGCTTAGCAAGAGTTGCACATCATTTTTAAGATCATTTTTTTTAAAAAAAATCTTCTATATAAAGAAATAACTATATAAAGAATCTAAGTATATAAAGCAATAACTTCTCACCTTCATCACAATTTGTGATGAAGTATAAACAATTTTAGTAACTTATCACCTCCTATTAAAACATAACAAATGATCTCTTCTTCCCATATCCTATCTCTTATCCATAAACGAAACCAGAAAGCATTGTCATTTCAGTCTTGGTGTCAGCAAAAGTCCTACTGATGCTTGCAAAGAGTTAAACCTTATGGATCAGCATAAGACCATTAGATTAAAATAATATTTGGTAGCAGCAATTCGGAACCCATTAGTATTTCTCAATCAATTACTCCATCTCTACTTTTATTAGAAACAACATCTAAGGTCAAATTATGATTATGTATTTATTCATATTTATTTATGATAAGGTAATTTGGAATCTCTCTTTTTATCACTGAAGAGATGCTGGACTAATCTCCAACTTATTGATAGAAATAGATGCTATAATTAAATATTAGAACTCTTAAACCCAACCTCTCTTCTTATGTCACACTAATCACACTTGGCCAATAAAGAATTCATAAAGAATTCATGTATCTGTCCAGTCATTACCATCTCCAGAGATCCTTTTGAGTATGGCCTCCTTTTTGTCACATGAAAAGGGATTGCATATTTCTAAATCATGGAATGCTATCCTCCAGGAACTGCATTTAGCCTCACTGGCTTGCATATGAAAATCCAGAATCTAGAAAATAGTATGTTTCACCCTAGTATAATTGCTAATTAATTTTAGTATTATGCTTAAACCATATCTTTAACTATTAAATTCAAAAGATTTGTTCTGACACTTTTCTTAGATGATTTGAGCCCATCTAGGTAGAAAGCTGGAATACAACTCATGCAAATGATTTTAGGAGGTGACAGTGGCAAAGGCAAATGACAAAATGTGGATCACAATATATTAATCCAAATTGTACCCCTGCATGCAAATAGATGAAGCCAGAACTTGTATTATGGTGTCACTGAATATTTCTTTGTTTCGATAAAATCTCAGCATGCTGCAGACACCCTTTGTTACAAACCTGATTATGAGGAGCTACATATGATTTGGTGCCAAGGATAAACAGCTCTGAGCTAAAATAATGATCACTAGAATTCACAGATTTGGTTTTACATATTATGTTAAGTCATGGTTGGTTTAACCATGACTTACTGAAGAAACTACACATCATCATACTATCCCTGAAATCCATTTTCAAATCCTTATTACATTATGAAAGTCTTTTTGCCTTACTTCTTTAAAAGAGAGGTAAGGCAAGAGACATGTGTATATAAATAAATGGATATTACCACACTTTAAGTACTGTAAATAAAAAAATCATGTCAGCACCAGTAAGCCTGAAAACAGGCCACTTCAAAAACAGTGGTGTCAACTAAATCATTGTCCACCACCGTTTTTGAAGTGGAAAACACATGGTTCCTTTCAGGCTAATTGGTGGTCCACTGAGGCAACAGCTACTTGGAAGAAGGAAGATGTCTGAAGAAATTTCTCCACCTAAATTAAAAGGAAAATGTTCTCCTAGCTAGAAAGAAAGCATATGAAAAATGACTAGGAATAATCAGGGAGCTGGTGAAGAAAGTGTTAAAGACTTTGCTCAACCTGGAATTCCCCTGGGCTGCTTTGCATTAAAGGAAAATATCACAGGTGGTAAAATGATCACAGAACTACACACTTAGCCCTCTTGGGCCAAAGGAACAGGCCACCCTGAAGCTGACATTTGGAAGCTTTCACATGTATGACTTCACCATTTCTTTCTTATCTCTGGCAGGCTCAAAGAGATGGCAGTTATTACTATTAATTTAACCTGGCATTCTAAAGAAAGAACAATATGAAATGAATGCAACTCCCCTTCCAATTGACATTCAAAAGTGTGTCATATTCATTTATATTCAGAGTTCTCTGGAGTGGCTTAAGTGAACATTTGTTCATTTCCTTTTCAAGCTGTTGTTCTAGTTTGGGCTGTCTAAAGTAGTTCACACTTATCTCAAAGGAAACAGAATCAGCCTTTGACATCCTTTCCAAACTGCATAGGAAAAAGATCTTCTGAATGCCAAGCCACAAAAATGCATGAAGGGAAAATACATATCCATCTTTTGCCATTCTTCACTGGTAATGCTACCTTTGACAAGATCATTGAAACATAATTTCCTTTCATGGTGCAGGGACTGAATTCATCCTACTAATGTGGGATTTAGCTGGGCTCTATCAATTTTGACAAATAGGAGCTTTCTTGTTTGAGCATAACAAAAAATTGTTTAAAATTGTTAAAATTGTTAACAAAACAACAAAAAAATAACCTGGACTTACATGAATGTATTACAATAATTAGAGATTGTGTCCTATCCAAGGTGGGTAACACTTTTGTGACTAGGGTTGGTTTTTTTTGCCAGTTGCTATATGAATTCCTACTGTACTGCTCAGTAACATTGATGATTAACTACAAGACATAATTCTTGTAACTACAAGAAATACATTATTTTGTGACTCTTTTATGCTTCTCTAATTTGAGTGCATTTTGGATGTATGGACTTCAACTCCCCAAATTTTCAGCAATGGCAATGCTGCTTGAAATATTTGGGAATTCAGACATCTGCAGGATTCCCAGATTGAAGAAGGCTGCCTTACCTTGCTAGTGACAAGGCAGAAATATAACATTCAATGTTGTCATGGAACACATAAATTTCATCATGACCACATCTACAGTACCTAGGAGGGTCACTGCCATAGCTCAAAGTGTCAGAATAGTGAATGTGATTATTATGCTTTATAGACAAGAACATGTGTGGACATAAGGAACATAGTTTATCTCCATAGTCCAACAAAGCCAACAATGGGAATGTAAGAGAGATAATGCAAGTACTACTTTATATAAAGAGTGTACTCTTAGTATGTAATTTACTACTAAAAGATATAATAGTTTATTTCCGCGCATTTTTATCATTTAAAAACAGAGGAGGAAGAGGAGAAGATCATCACCATCAATGGCAACAAGTCATGATAGTTATACATTACTTCTAGTAACAAACACAGTAGATCTCTGGACATTTGTTGAAAAACACAACTGAGGAAAATGCTATTGTATTCATCTCCTGATTGTAGGCTTTCCAGCTTCACCACTGTGGAACAGATTTTTGGCCTGTTCAGAAGGACTCTTCTTGTCTTTTTCTGTACCTAGTTATATTCTAACTATAGCTGATAAGAGTGCCCACTGTCCTAAAGAAAAGTAGATTACAAGGGAAACAACACTCCGATCCAGCTTCAGACAGAAGAAAGATATGTATCTCTATTTTTCATTGCAATCACTTGTGCTAAACATCCTAAGCCATTTAAAATAGTACTTACTGAGGAGGAGACTTGGCTCTATCCCATCATAATACAGCCAAGAACCATGACTTTTTTTCTGTTTCTATCAATTCTGTACTTAGAGATTCACTGTCTTTGGAAGAAAGCCTTCTTAATCTTTAGAAATTGTAAATATTCAAGAAAGGTTTTATGAACAAATTAATTATACTTGCAAGTAGTCATATTTTGTTCATAAGGGAAGATGAACAAGTGAAACAGAATAGAACAAGTAATATATTCATGTATCCCAACTTCCAATGAAAGAGGAACTCAGTAAGATTAAGGTCTTCTCCAAACTAAGGCATGTTTTTCCCCCAAAGTTTCTGTCAAAAAACTTTACACATTTATTTTTTTATTCTGTTATGATTATGGACTCTGGATTCCCATTGATACCTATACACAAGCCTTTTGCTCCTCAAACTAATCTGTGTTAGGATAGTTTCCAATGATGTCATCCAAAGCTTAAAAGAGTTGGTCTTACCATTAAAATTATCTGGACACTTTTGGTATCCCTGGGATGCAAATCTGTAGTAATGTAGCATTGATACTAAATCAAAAGGCGTTATTTCTATCCATTAAGTAAGTAGAAATATGTATTTAATTGTTGGCCAATAACCAAATATCTCAGCCTAATTACTGATGAATTTTTTTCTCTCTTCCACCCCATAAACAAATAAATAAAAAGCAAATTGGAAGTCTCTGGTCTGCTCACTAAGATGATGTATTTCTGGCATATAGTTTCTATATTTGACTCATATCTAGTGTTCTGCCATCTTTCCAGGAACGTAGGAGCTGAGATGCCCTGTAAGAATAACATGTTGCTACTTCTGCAACAATAATGGCTGCTTTAATTTAGAAATCTCTTATTTGTATAAAGACTTGTGGGAGTTAGGGCCAAGTAAAAATGTTGAGGGATTAGAGGTAGATTCAGTAAATTAGTGCAAGTCTCAATATACTACACGAACAAATCAATAGCAACAGCAGCAATTGGCTTTAGATTTGAAGGTCATTCACATAAATTTTCACTATTCACAAAATATCACGGGCATTTGTAGAATAATTAATTAGAATGTAAGGTAAATGATATTGAAAGAAGTTTGTGGTTAGGAGCAAATCTGTTTAGTATTTTCTTCAATTGAACAGACTGTTCATTTAAAAAAAATATTTTGTGGAGAGCACCTGGTATCTTATCACCACTTTTTGAAGTCATCACTGCCAGAATGCTCCCTTATGTCCTTGGCTGCCTTATCAGGACCAGACCACTGCCTTGCTTGGCAGAGTGCCTTCCTAGAGCCTGAACATGGACTTGAATTGCAAACATGCAGATCTTAGGTAGGACAGCTACAATTGCATTTCTACAGGACTGTAGAAAACAAATCCTTGGCCTCAAGGAGGAAATCAGTTTTCCAAAATAGCTGCAAACTCAGCTCCCAGCAAAACTGCTCCCTATATTTCATTTTCATGATGAAAGTGATGCCACAGAGAAGTAAATATTTGACAGCTAGAAAGCAGATTAGGACAAATATAACTAAAAATGCATACACATTCCAAAGGAGACCAAAAAAAATTAAACTGATGTGTGAAATCTCATATATATAGATAATAGATAAATAATTTTATTTTTTTTACTTCTTATGAGTTAAATGGGGACCATGTTTTTAGTTAAGGATGAGCAAAGTCAAATAGAATGGTTTTTCAGGTTATCTTTAGTTTCATAATCATAAATTATAGGTGATTTGTCTGTGATCAAATATAGTCCCACTCTCTATAGTTATATATAAGTGCATAAGCATATAGAATACTTACTACCACTATTATAATCAATGCCACTAATAAAGATAGTCCTTATTTAGCAGCTAACAGTGACTTTTCATAGTTATAATGGTGATGAAAAAATAACTTTGCAACCAATGTTTGCATTAATAATCTGACAGGTCTTTAAAGAAAGGAAAACGAAGCATAATTATAAGCACAGTCACACTTTCCCTTACCAACGACCATGCTTAATGATTCAACACTAAATGATAACTATCTGAAGTTCAATCCTATACTCTTCTATTGACAATTAAACCCCACTGGGTTTTATGTCCAAGTAAGAGTGTTTTGGTTGATAGCCTAACATTGCAATTTTGTGGTGCCTTGAAGAGTGTCAAAAATATCCAAAAGGAACATAATATAATTAAAATAATACCAACTTCATGAAAGCACATGAAGACAGATGTATCAGGTGCAAAAGATCAGGACCACATATGAAGTTTCAATTAAACTGATTTATAGCTAATCATGGCTATACATAAGAATCTAATCAACTAACAGTATTATCTTATCATTAGATAAAAGTCAACAGAATTCAAAAAGAGCTGGACTTAATCTGTTTGTAGTTATGTAGAGACTCTAGGCTGATTCCTCTTTTAATTCCTTCCCCAGGTTCTGTCATTCCTTCTCTATTAAGATGTAACAAAATATCTTTTATTGGCATGCACAACTGCAGTGAGCACTGGGCTTCTTGACAAAGAAACATAGGAGAACCCAAAAACCCATAAGTTTACTGATGATATTTCACCGAAGCAGTGTAAATTATTATAAAAGTGGTCACTCATGTCCTGGTCATCTCCCAACTGGACTACTACTACTACCTTTACATAAGACTACCCTTGAAAAGTATCCAGAAGCTGGTGCAGAATATGGCCACACAAATTATATTTGGTGCTCAAAGAAGGGCATATATACCCTCTGAACTGCATTGGGTACCAGTGTGCTTCCAGGTCCAATTTAAGATGGTGGTCATTATCTATAAAGCTCTACATGGCATAGGCTACTTACAGAATCAGCTCATCCCACTCAGTTAGGCAAGGAAGATATGCAACAGACCCCATCAATCAAAAAATTTCAACTGATGGGACCTAGGAGAAGGGCCTTCTCTGGGGCCCCACATTGTGAAACATTCTGCCCTCAGGCATGGGAAAACCCCCCGATCTCTTGGCCTTCCACAAAGGGGTCAAAACTTGGTTGTGCGGCCTTGTGTAGGGGACATAGAAGCAACCATATGGCTGGCTGGCTGGCCCCATGGGAAACACACACCATGTTTGTGTTAACAACTGCTAACTTGGAATTTTTTACCTTTTTGAAATTTTGTAGTATTTGTATAATTTTAAAACTTTTCAATTTTATATTAATTCTGATTTTAATGTCAGTTTTATTGATTATATAGTATATCACCTAGAACTGATTTCTGGAAGAGATGGGCAGTTAAGAAATAGGATAAACAAACAAGTTAGTGTAAACTGTAAATGTGAGTTACAATGCAGTATGGAAGCAGTGCAAATTGTAACCTTTACAACAGGAATGTAGAATCTGATAATAACAGGTTGACCTTACTATGGGGTGATACAACATCTCTACATTGTGTTCTTCTAACTAGACTCAAAACATCTTTTTCTATTGATAGTAACACTTGCTAACATAAAATGTTCTTTATTATACTGATATTTTAAATTCCTTCACATCACAGAAAAAACAACAACCTGATTTTTGTTATCTGCCTCCTTTCCCTCCAGAGTTTGTTTGCTTGCTCTGCCAAATATGCATTTCAGAATCATATTGTAATATACATGCGGTATATGTAAGGATAGAATATTATTTGTCCCCAAAAAAGTGGCACGTCTAATATTCAGCCTGAGGCTGAAGAAACAGCTGTCATCAATGCTTCTAAGCAACAACACTAAGCAGTTTGAAGGTGGAAGATACAAAAAGATTGCTTTTCATATAATAATAAAAAAACTTCCAAAGTTAAAAGAACAAAAAGAAGACAAACTACATAAACTGCAAAATAAAATAAAACTTCATATAGTTAATGTGTGTGCATAAAAAATACTGGTAATTTTAAGAAATACAAATTTTGAAGTACACATCCATATTTAGTATTTCAATACAAGAATATATTTGCATAAGAGAGACATATTTTTAGAAATACTCTCTTGATCCAACCAAAAGATGGAGAACAAAGATGAATAAAATGATATTTAATTAAAAAGATCCCTTTAAGATGCATTGCTGCTAATTTTTAAGCTGATTGTATTTCCGACACATGTAATTATCACTGATCCAAAGAAAGATGTACTTTAATCCTCCGCTGCGTTGATAGAGCATATTTGGCAACTAGTAACAAGAATTGAATTAATGCCTTCTTTTGCGTCACTTTACATGGGCAGTAAAACTAGAGTAGCATTAATTATTAAAGACAAATATGTCATTTTTCAATTTTCTCAAAATTTCAGATGCAAATAGATAAGTAAATGGATATTGGATGTAGCAACTACAAATCCCCCAATATAATCTAGATACATTTTGTCTTGTCTAACACAGTTTAAGGTACTTTATTTCTACAGAAATACAAGATTGTTTTCTTCTTCAAGTGCTTTGTCTCCTCTCTTAGAAACAGTTGCAGTCAGTATTGAGGGTGAAGAGGGAGAGATCTAGCCCAAGGCCCTTATGATTGGGACTCTACAAGGCTTGAACTCCCCCAGTTCAATCTACACAATGCCACTGAATGAAATATCAGTATGAGAATGATAACCCAGCTCAGGCAAGCTATAAGATGTAAGTTTTGTGCTGGTACCTAAAGGGTAAGGGTCTTAAAGGGGAGGAACAGCCTGAAGCTCAGCTTAGACAAGACCAAGTGTCTTTGATTTCAATGATCTTCTGATTATAGAGATTTTGCATCTTTATTCTTGATGATGTTGCATTTCCTCTAGAACATAATTTGGAGTTTTTTGTGGACCCTTAGTTCCTGCTCAATAAGCAGGTAGCAGTCCTGACCAAACCTTTGCAGAATTCCATCCCTGTGCACCAACTGCATCCTTTTCTAGATCAGGAGGCCTTTCTCATAATCACTTATATCCAGGTTACCTCTCATTTGGTCTACTACAATGGATCAACAGTGCATGGGACTTTGAAGACTCTCATTTGGTCTATTACAATGGGCTCTACAGTACATGGCGATTTGAAGACTACTCAGAATATGGACTGTAAATGGTCCAGAGTGCAGCCATGTGAGCACTTTGCTCAAATAATGTATTCTACAAGCTGTAGTACATACAATATATAATAGGTGCAATTCAAGGATTTGGTTGTCTCCTATAAAGTCCTATGTGGCTGAACATCTTATTTCTCCTATTACCTTCTATTAAAATCTAAAATTGGGATGTTGCAAGTTACAGATGTAAAATATTGTCATCCTTGAGATGTTGGAGGCATGCCTTTCCTGTAGCTGAGCTTTCCCAATGGAACCATGCTGAAGAGCTTCTGAAAAATAAATCTTTCCTCCACATCTAGCTTCTTCTATTCACCCAGATGGTAGGATTATTCTCCTAATAGTCATGCTGCCTTTGAATGTCAAATTTCCCAGCTCAGAATTCAGAAATAATACAGTTATCAAACAGATTGCCTTTAAAATGGATTTCTAGCCAGAATTAATTTTGGCATCTTCAGAGTGGAATGATAATCAAAGTAAAATACAATGGCTTTCCCTTCCTCCTGTTACTGCTTAGTAGTTACAGCTGTGGAAACGGTGACAAGAGAATTGCTGCCTTCATCACCCAGACATGGGTTATGAGGTGAGTTCATTTGTTAGGTCTCAAGAGTCCTAATTAAGTAACTAACACGGAGGAAGCACCTAGTTAGGGCTAGTTTTCATGGTCCTAATTCTAATCACATCTGCTATAGCAACAATAAATGGATAAGTTGCTTTTGTTAACTGAAATGTGGGATATAATACATTCTTAAATGGCCTCTAGAGGAAAAAGAAACACAGTGTTTCAATTTTCTCTTCCATTTCCGCAGTTGCCTTGGAAGTTTGTAGAATTCCCACCCCCACACCCAATGGAAGTTTGTAGAATTCAGAGAGAGAGAGGGAGGGAGGGAGGGAGGGAGGAAGAGAGAGAGAGAATTTACTGTCAAACTAGGGGTGTAATGCCTCAGGGGTTAAAGATGCTGAGCTTGTCAGCTGGAGAGCTGGCAGCCTAGGTTCAAGACCTGAACTCTGCACTAGAAGGTGAGCTCCCATTACTTAGTCCTGCCCACCTAGCAGTTTGAAAGCATGCAAATGCAAGTAGATTAATAGGTAGCACTTCAGTGGGAAGGTAACAGCATTGGCATATAGTGATTTTGGCCACATGACCACAGAAATTGTCTTTGGACAAGGCTGGCTCCCTCAGCCAAAAAACAGAGACAAACACTGTGCACTGGAGTCAGACACGATTGACAGGGAAACCTTTACCTTTACTGTCAAACTGTGAGATGGGCGGCAAATAGATTTAATAATAATTTCAAAAACAATAAAAGAAAAATAGCACAATAGATCATCACTGAATAGCCAAGGAAGAGCAGGGGGTTAGAATTTGGGGGCTGGTCTAGCTTTGTAACAGCATTGTAAAATAATTATATAATTATATAATTCAGAGGCACGGTATTCCTGCTATACATATGTGCATATAAAATAGTAATCATTTTGTACAAAGTCCCTTGGGAGACTATACCAGTAATGGTATGTGGAAATTACTTAGAAGATAGAAGTGAGGGCTGCAGACTGGACAATTGGTGTGTAAAAGATATTTCACCCCACAGGAGGAGGAAGGGAATGAGAAATGTTTCAGAAGGACCGTCCCTATTTTTCCAGAGAGTAAAAAGAAAGAGAGAAATATTTTCACTCTTGCAAGATTATGTTAATATAACCTTACAATAAAGATAGAGCTAGTATTCCCTCACACTTCTGTGCACCCTTTCTGACCCTCCCCTTGCATCTTTTCATACCCTCCCTGACTCACACTTTGTTATGGTCCCCTCACAGCCCCATGTTTTCCCTGACTCTTCCTCAGTTTTTGCATCCTCCCTAAGCCTCTCCTGCATCTCGCTCACTCCTCTCCCACTTGGCAACAGCCACTACCTGCTGCTGGCCTGGGACTTGTAACTTCCTGATTTTGGTTGTGGGGAAGCCAGCAGGAAGTTGCCTTGCCTAACTAGCATGGGATGCAGTTAACAATAGCAACTGGGACTGCAGAGTCCCAATTGCCTCCATAAATAGAGGGCTACCTGTAAGTGTAAATACTCTGCACAGAGACTTAACCTAATTTGCCTTCAGGTTGTGAGTGCTTCAGCGGTGGAGGTTTTTAAGAAGAGATTGGACAACCATCTGTCTGAAACAGTACAGAGTTTCCTACTTGAGCAAGAGATTGGACTAGAAGACTTTCAAGGTCCCTTCCAACTCTGTTATTTTGTTATCTTTATGTATGTGTAAAAGTCCATCCACTGATTTGCACAAACATAAATAATAAGGAAACACAGTCAAAATTGTGGCTACACACAAATTATTATGTACATACCAAAATCTGGTCTCTGTTTATTATCTGCATATCTGTGAGATTATAGATAACAAAAGCCACATCTATAGTTCCAAATGCTTTCAATGCAGTCTCCTTTCCTCCTGCCCATGTTTACAATCTTCCCAAGTAACAAAAACACAACTGGTGCATCAATACCTATCACATATTCTAGCCATCAACTTGGGATGGGGTTGGTGATTAATATTATGTCATAACCTACTCTATAAAAACTAGAATCTTCTATTTATCAAGACTTCTCTCTTCTGAACTTGCGTAATAGCCCTCAACATCTGTTGGAGTGTCATCATTGTTGTTTTGCTTGCATGCAAAAAGTGCTATAAACACAAATTGCTTTAACAGTCAAAAGTCTGTAACTTTATCATTAAGAAGCTAAGGATACAAAGCATACAATAAAAGCAAGTTGTAAGGTAAGTCTTAATATGTAATATATATATTATATTTCTAGCAATAAATTTTATACTACCCAGCTAGTAGTATTCCATTACCTTCTTAAATATGACAAAAGAAATCATGCAAATTCTCTGAAATACAAAACATATCAAGATATTATTAAATGGATCATTTTTTCCTCTAATATCAGTGTAAGTCTCTGTATCTGAGCTTCTCATAAGTGCTGTTTCTGTATATTTGACTGGCAGCTTAATGAAAGATACTTTAAACTTCTGAAAACAAAGTAGTAAATTCCCAGCTGAAAAAGAATCGATCTTATATCTTAATGAGAAACGTTTGATTAAGATCATTTTAAAAATGGAATGATAGGGAATTGGCTATTTATCTGAACTTTAGATGTCACAGTTAAGCATGGGAAAATTCCAAGATAGGAATTTTCTTTTTCAATTCCATTTGTTATCTGGAGATGCCTGGGTTTTTTTTCCTCCCACTTAAGTAGGCAAACGTGCAGTTCTGTATGACTATGTTCCAATGGCCCATTAACCTCTAGGCATGGTTGTAAAACAGGACTGTCAAACTTGATTTCATTGAGAGCCGCATCAGGGTTGTGTTTGACCTTGAAGGAGGGTGGATTGGCATGGCCAGGATGGGCATGGCCAGCTCAACATCACTTGTATCGGGGGTGCCTGTGATGGCCCAAGCGCTCTGCCAGCNATAGCCTCCTGCAACCCTCTGCCAGCAAAAATGGAGCTAGGGAGAGCCGCCTGCAGCCCTTCCGAGCTCTGTTTTTGCTGGCAGAGGCACTGCAGGCTGGTCCTTTGCTGTCTCCAGAGTGGCCTCATGGACCAGATCTAAGCACCCTCCGGGCCAGATCTGGGCCCCAGGCCTTGAGTTTGACACCCCTGTTGTAAAAAGATCAGAGATATTCACTCTAGTGGTTAAAAGGAGTTCACAAAAGAAGTTTAGAATTTTCTAGTAGCAGATAAAACCTAGCATTTCCCAAAATTCCCAAATTGCCTTAACTGAAAAGCCCTAAAGGTTTCAAGTGAGAATCTTAATATCTTACAATATATTGCTTGCACTTATATGAAATGTTAGCATTTTCATGCAAAATCTTTCAAAAGAAATTGCTAAAATCTTGTACAATATGTGTCTCAGAATTTTTGTATTTTAAAAATAATAATAATTTGGAGGCACTGATGTCATTTCTAAGAAAGATCATTAAAATGGAGGCAATTTCTGTTTCAGGTTATGACTGAACCCCTAAGTAAACATTTAGCTCCAGAGATCTCAGTTTTTAAAAAAGGGATATACCAGATTCTGTTCATTTCCATTCTAGATCATTTTGAAGCACTGCACTATGCAAACCACGCAAATGTTTCAGCACAGCAGCTTGTTAATGATTTTATGAAGCATCCTTTGCTATGTGCAGCTAGAATATACTGGTAAGGAAGGTGATAATGTAAGTTTTCCTTTTTACTTCTAAAAACATATTGCTTCCATTCCATTATGAAAATGTAAAAATAAATAATAGAGAACTATGTTCCAGATTAAATGATATGTAAATTTATCAACAATATACAGTTGCTAAATTTAAATGGAAGACAATGACAGAATTCCCAGCTGTTCTGGAAAAGAGATCAATTCACACTTCCATTAGAAAAAGTGCTATAATTACCTTATTAGCCATACTGATACCTTTTAATTCTATGACAGCTCTTCCTAACTGTATCATCCAATAATTTATTAAGCCTAACCTAGACATTTAAACATTTTTAGTCCAATTCCATTCACTTGTTCAGCTATCCAGATATCCCGCATCAAAGCAAAGAGATAAAAGATCAAATTGTTAGTCAAATCTGATTTGGCCATGCACAGAAAGTGGTGATTAAGAGTCTTCTTTAATACATAATAATATGAACACTAAGAAAAGTCTATTTTCCTTGGGAAGATAAATTACTTTGATTGTATATGGATAAAAGATCTGAATGCTTTTAGCCACATTACTCAAGAGAAAAAGAGAATATACACAAGAAGTGACACTACTTCCTTGGCCTTATGTGTTTTGATTTTATAAGCTTTCAATCATTCACACTTATTCATTACAGAATGAGCTCTACCTTTGTGTGCTTTGCATGTGAAAGACATTAGCTCCAACCCCTAGTAATTTTAGATAGGGGATGGAAAGACTGGCTATTGCTACAGAAATTTTCCTACGGAATTATGCTTGATGTGGGAGCTTTAACTCCAAGAAAACTCAATAACAATCAAGTTTTTTGAGGTTTCCCAAATTGGAGAAAGCTAGGGGAGACAAACCTGAACTATATAGACCATTAGCTGTGTGTAATCCATTAGCTAAAGCATTAGCTGCAAGCTAATTTGACTAAATTTGGAAGGGTCTCAGCTTATACATGTAAAAGTGTACATAACCTAGCAGACTCAGCTAGGGCTGAAGGAAATGACTTAGATGACCTCTATCAAGGAACCATGAATTTGCTTTGAATTCCTAGACATCTTTGTCTTGCTATTCAGTGACTATACCTCTGACAATGGTACATAAACTTTGAAACTCATCTCATAGGCGTCATTAACTTCTTTACTTAAGCACATTTTTAGACTTCCTATGAATTTGCAGCTTAAACACTTTGATGTTCTCCTACTTTCCCTTGATGAAGGATAAAATTTATCATTCAAAATCACTGAAGTCACTATCAGCAACTTGCCTGCCCACGTCCCTGACCTTAGTAACATGTCAAATTCCAAATGTTGGAATTGGGACAATAGTATGCTTTACCATCAGTTTATTTTATTTTTGATTAAAATTATATATTGCCTTTCCTCCAGAAACTCCAAACAGTATACATCAGTATACATTTATGATTTAAATCTTGAGTTGTGTCTTGGGGGTCCGTGGCCACAAAAGGTATTTAAAGGGGATCTGTGGTGAAGAAAAGGTTGAGAACCACTGATATACATAATACTCACTCCTCTAATTTTTCTTAACAACAATAATCCTGTGGGGAGATTATACTGAGAAACTGTCCAGCCCAAAGTCATCCAGAGGTAAATGGCATTTTAAGAATTTGTGATCTTACACTTTATTTGTTGGCTGTCTGGGCTGCAGGTTAAAAACATTTTTTTCCAGGAAAACCTTTTTTTAATCAGTGAAGACTTTTAAAAACAGCTTACAGCTGAAACTCATTCCTGTTGAATTAAGCGGGTCAGTATTCCCCCCATATATACTTCTTTTTTAGTCTAATTTCAATGGGCTATATGTATCATTAAGGAAGAAAATTAGATAAACATACAAATTAAAACAAATGCTTTGGGACTGATTTACTTTCTTAATTATATCTGTTACTCTTGAAGATTACATAGTTGCCAGGCTATTTCTAAAAGCAGTCTTTTTCCCTTGCCTTTTCTCACCATTCTGTCCCTACTCTGGAAAATCACACATTCTCAGTATGAGTGATTTAATGTGAGCCGAGGACTTTGACTGCAAATTCTGCAATTTCTTAATGATGATGATGTTTTTTTGCCCAGAACATAGCAGATATAATGAGCATTAAAATGCTTTGTCAGGCTCGCATTATTCTTTTATTAGCCTGACTATCAAAATCAATTACATTTTTGTGCCTGAAAGTTGACATGCTGGTTAATGCTCATTATAAAAGCCTTTTAAAAAATATCACCCAAAAACACCCAGAATGTGCACATTATACATTTCTAAACTTCTGTAGCTAGGTGGTTTTGTCCTCTACATAGCTCCCTAATTTATGTAATGAAAACAGCACCCTATTTGATCTGTTGGGAATTAACAAGATATATATATAGATAAAGACAAGGAATATTATCCAAAGTTTTAACAGTCATAAAATCAAATCATTTTGCCTGCATTTCTGCAACCTTTTTTCAGACTGAATACCATTTTCGTTACATTAAAAACAGTTCTGTTGAACACACACATACATACACACACACACACANNCACACACACACACACACACACACAGATAACTTTTCAAGATCCTTATTAATGTAGGCCATTTTGAAAAGTTCTTGCCTGAGCTTTTAAAATGTCTAACAAAGAACTGATGGAAATTCAAAACAAAGCAAACTGATATTTTGATATTTTCTAAGCCTTTCATTGAACTGTTGGACGTTCTTTTAATATGGATCTTGATTAGAATTATGTTGCACTGACTCCTGCAAAATAAATGAGCTAAAGTTGATGTACAAAGTTATTTTCTAATTTATAACTGCAAATTGGTACCTTCATTGTGAAGTCCCATCTCCTCATAAGCGTTCTTAAAAGGAATGTCCAAATAGAGCTTTGTTATGAATATTTTCTCAAAAGTAAATCCTAAATTCAGTGAAACTTATGCAAAGGAATGCCTGCATAAGACTACAAGCCAGAGTGTTAGCAATACAGGTAGTGCTTGATTTATAACACAATTGGAATCAGAATCCATTGAAGATGAGGCAGTCACAAAGCAAGTCATCACATGATCTGACCCAATTTTACAACAGTCGTTAAGCAAATTGTTAAGTGACTCCAGCTCCTCAATGGACATTTTTTGGCTTTTTGCCAAGCATTTAAATTATGATCATATGACTGCAGGGATAGTGTGATTCCTGTCAATTTGAGTACCAGTTGTAAATAATTTTTTCCAAGGCCATCATAATTTAAAACCATTATTAAACTAACAGTCATAAGTTGAGGCCTACCTGCATTTGATTATATTAACATAGAATATTTAATTTAAAAGGGGGTGGTGGAATCTTTATGCTTCCTATTTTTCTGAGGCAAAAATCCTTATACTCACTTGTAGTCTGAAGTGCAAGGCTGACTAAGTTATTTCAGGATTTGAGGCAGAATATCCCATGAGTATTTAAAGCAGTAACGATCATATAATTGACTAATTTTAGACCAGAGGTGTTCCAGATTTTCTGTGCCAAATTCTGTCCCTGGCCTTTAAATGACATGGTGTGGGTATAAGGATGAGACCAGAGTGAAAACGTAACTTAATTAGAATTACTCTTCATACAAAGTCATTCATCTGACTATTTTCCCCTTCTGAAATATTTAAATTCATGATTTTGTAATAAATTTTAGAAGACTCTGAAAGCTTTGTTGTTTTAGGGAGTGCCATATGAGTTTGCAACCTTTGCTTTATGCCTTGGACTGAGTGCCCTGAAGATGTATCCTTTCCCCTCTTCCATGCTTTACAACTGCTTCCGTATTACTACAATCCAACTAATTCAAGTAGATAAACTTATGGGAATGAACACTAATTTGCTATCGAAGTAGATACCACATTTTTCCAAACAAAACAAAAAAGCATTTATAACTCTAAACATATCAGACTAGCCTTATATTATCAGGTAGGCTTTAAATGAGAAGAGAGAAAGGATACTAGACCAACCAGAATCAACCTGGCTAATGTGTTACCATTTTGCTTTTTCCCATCATCTGTTCCCAACCACCACTAGGTCATTGAGGCACCATCTGGACCGCATCATCTGGAGCTTCAATTCTGAGGTTCAGCCTTGATTGCACAGTTGATTTAGTATACAAATATAAAGGACAATTTGCTGCCCAATCATGAGACACAAAAATCAGCTGCCTAGAGAGCAACTTCACTCTGCCTAACAGTCGGGCCAGCTTGGCTGAACAGAGTTTGCAGTCATGTGAATGTCTGGTGTTTTTGGCTCTTAGCACCGAGGCTATTTTTTTTAACTAAGTCTACAGCTGCAGCAAAAAACCAAACACAAACAAAAGCTTTGATCACAAGCAGTCAAAAATGCAAGACACCCCTGCGTATCTGCAAACTGTTTAAGCAAATGAACAGCTGCACAATTATTCTTTTCATAGCCATCAGAAGTGCCAATGGTGAAGCAACATTACAAGATGATGATACAGAATTAATCTATAAAGTCACAAAGGAATTTTTCCACTATTCCCACAAGTATTTAAAACCCTATAAGCCACTATACAGCTTCAGCTTTCCCTTCCCCACATATTTGTCAACTGATTGTGTTTTATTTTCAGCTCTATGTTACTGTTCATTGATTTTATTTATAACTAACTATTCTGGCAATACTGTTGGCCATCTTAAAAGCATTCAGATAGAAGGCATGAAATTAAATTGCAGTAATAAAGAAGTAATAAATACTTGCCATGCAGGGAATATTTTTTCTGATATTTTTGTAGCATTATGTACATTCAGCAGAAGGAGAGACATGCTCTCCATCCTCTCTTTAGCTAAGGGGAAAAATAGAAAATGCCGCTTCCAGAAATAAAAGGACACAAGATAAAATGTGGACTTAACCCAGCAGACGATGACAGTCTTTGGCATGTCACATGGCAATAATATGTCTTGTAAACGTGACACAATCTGTGGTTTAGAATGCCTCTATTCTCCTTTTTTCTTCTACATTTTTCTTTTAGTTATGACTGTGAGTCAGCTTATTCATCAGATGACAAATACTGCAATCCTCAACATGTTTATTTAGAACTGTGCTCCACTTGAATGGGTTAGTTGTTGGAAATTTGCCTGACTAGGTTTTGGGTGCTGCAACAGATGCCACTCTTTAAAAAAAGAGAGGTGGATATCTCTCACAAAAAGAAAAGATGGATTGGGTGATGAATGGCATGTTAATGATTATCTGAGAGAATTATTAGTGACTAGATATCTGGCTTCGCAGGTAACTGGATATAAGTATATTTGATGAGTATGCTTATCATTCAAGATAGGTTTTGCATACTGCTGGTGTTTTTCACAGTTTGCTGTCCAGTAGCAATATGGTATGTATGACTCAGGGACTTGTAGAGATATCTGGAATTCTTTTGAACCTGTGGAATTTGAGAAAGTGGATAGGTTTCTCAATAGTATGAATTCAGCCATCTTTGGGCTAGATTCTTGCCCCTCATAGCTTGTTCAAATTGCAAAGGAGGCAACAGAAGGCTGGACGTGAAGAGTGCTAAATATTTCAAGGAAGGAGGTAAGGGTTCACTACCATGGCACTACCATGGTTACTATACTCATTTTTAATAACTGTATCCCAGCCCAAGAGGGGGTATGATAGAGGTCCTAATCAAAATCCATAGACTATAAGAGACGAATGGAAGAGATGAACAGGCTAAAATTAAATCCTGGAAGGATGGAATATCAAGAAACATATGAATCCAGATTTGTTTTGGCTCTTGGTTGAGACTGTGTACTCTCTAAGAGCTGGAACCTTGATATTGTAGGATTTCAGACTGCATACCAACCTTTGCATATATGTGAAACTTTTTTATGCAGACAACTACTTTATGCCATGGATGACTGACTACCAGTTCACTGATGTCACCAGCATGAATGAGAGGATGAAAGGGCTGCTTGGTGGCCAACATTTTAAGGTGTCAATTGAATAGGCTAATAAAGATTCTCATTTAAATGCTTCACCTATCATAGATGCATTTGCTTGCTTTAAACAAATCAATATTTTTTCAGCCCTTAAGAATTGGCATGCTTATATTGTCTAGTGTAAAAATTAATGACCACATCTGCAAAACGTTTTATGCACCTTAAAGCACTATATAAATGCTAAGTATCTGTTTATTATTCTGGTTAACTTTGCTATGCATCTGTAGCCATTTGTTTTCTCTGAAATGTTGTTAGGGGATGAGGTGTTGCCTTCTTCTTTCAGCTACCTGTAACCTTTTGAGAATATAAATTAAAACATGTATAGCATTAGGAACAGGAACCCTTGGCTCAGTTCTAGAATCTTCAAACAGATTCTCTAAATGATACTGGGCTTCCTGGCAGATGCATTCTTCCCAACTTAAATTCTGAAGTTACTTCCGAGCCACTTATATTGATGCTAGGTCAGTGAGCTACACTAAAGACAGTATTCTCAATTCTTCAGGATAGTAACTGATAGATTTCCAATTTTAATTGTTCAAAAATTATCGGTTATGGTAATCATATTTGGCTTACAAATTATTAACTTTCAAAAAATTCCAGTGTTGATATGTTTGTGTAGCTCTGTGAGGATAATTCTTTAAATTTTTAAAAACAATTCTTCCTAGTATTTCACAGATGAAAAGAGGATGCCCCTCTTGTAATGATCCTCATCAAGTCCTGACATACTGCTAAAGAATATATACTTCATCAAACATTATTCTACTCAGCTCTTAGCACTGCATTCATTCCTAGCAGCAGCATCTACAGGATGGGCCAATAGTTGCCATGATGCAAGCTCTGCCCCCTTTCTGCTCATTTTAATGAAGGCATCAAATCCTGTGCATGCCTCTGTTTTCCCGGATTAAAGATTAAAACATATAATCCACTGACAAAGTTACCACAATATTCCTGAGCAGATCCAGTGCATAAACCAATAGCACAAACATGACTTGTGCATTTCAGCAGAACCATACCCTTTCTCCATGCTCAGAAATCTAGCATAACTTTTGGCCTCATCTTCATATCCCACCCCCTCTGTTGAGAGAGGGCTGTTCAACTTTAATATAGATGGTCTCTTTTGACTCCTCTTTCAAACCAATGGCGGATCAAAGAGAAACAGAGGGGGTGGGATATGATTCCACTATCTCCTGTTTACAATACAGTCCTTTTAGCAGTTCCAGGAAATGTTCACTGCCATTTGCGTGGGTTATCCCGAGGGCAAAGATAAACCTCCAAGTGGCCTCAACAATTCTCCGAAAGAGTGCTAACGACCAGATGACTGCAAGGAATGAATCCTTCCATCCTCTACTATTCAGCCAGAACTGAAGAAGCTTCTTGGATGGGAAACAAAATGTTTTCAAAGAAAAACAAAATCCAGTTGCCTTTTGAAAAAGCACCTTTGGGGTTTTGATCTCATCTTACACATTCTTTGCCCTGACCCTCCTTAGCTGGGCATAATCAAAGCCTGCATTTCTACATGCAACACAGAAGATATATTTAAAAAGGGATTGGGATTTGATCCCACCATCTTGACTTTTCTGACTACCTCTGTAAAAGCATCTGATTTCATTCCTGTGAAGTTGTACAAAAAGACCAGTGGTTTAATTTCTATTTTTCAGCACTAGCTTAAAATAGCACAATCAATAGCAATAAAAGAAAGAATTATTTTTTTAATACATAAGTGAAAACAATTTCAGAATAAAAGGGGGAAGAATTGGGGGGGAAGTTAATTAGCATCTGACAGCAATTGTTTTAATTGGACATATTTGTAAGTAGTACTTTAAAAGAAGCAAATAGTGAAGGCTAATATAATGATCATTTTTGAAATAATTGATTTTTTTAATCCATACAGAAAAAATAGCAGTTGACACAAATCTAACACTATGACAGTGTACATTCAGAAAGAGACATTGCAGGTTACACTAATAATAGATCCAAACATATATACTGTATAATGCATTGGATACTAGTTTTCTCAAAATGATTAAAATCTAAAGAATTAGTACTTTCTTGTTGTAGGCCTTATTTTTCATCTTCATTTTATCTACAGGCTAATGTAAAAATATGTACATTTCCTTTACAAGGCAGTTTGCAAAAGCTTAACTGGAAAAATATAGTACAATGGGCCTGAATTATATCCATTCAAATCTGTATCCTAAAGTGGCTTTCTATCAATCAGGTATGTTTCAGATATATTGGATGCACAATTCCTATAATTCCCTACGTTGTTAAGGAGTATGGACAGTAGCTGGCAAGAAATTCTGGGACTAATAGTCCCATCATAGCTGGAAAACAGTAAAAGCACTTTCTGAAGGGTTTTGGGGTATCTTGGAGAGGGAGGGAGGGAAATGACCATACATTAAAGGTATCATGGTTGTATTGCCAGAGAGAAATGGGCTCTATGATCTAATCTAGGCACCATACTAAGCAATAGTCTACTTGACCATAGCTTGTTAAATAATCCAACATTAGCTGGATACATAAACACATGGTCATGTTCAGTATTCATTCATCAAATGATATTGAAATTAGTGAAAACTAATTTCAATACATTTTAGTTTAGTGCATTGTGTGAACAGAGTCTATATGTGATCATATTAAGAGCAACTGTGTTC
>AZIM01000969.1:68355-84025 GCA_000516915.1 Ophiophagus hannah
GGCTTAGAAATCCAATAAATAATAATAATTAGGATTCCCAGTCAGTATGTTCAACATATTGGACCACACCTATCCTAAAGGAAGTGTGTGAATGAACGCTCTTGAATAGAAATGGAATTGCCTTCATTGATTTCAAGACTTGATATCCTGATAAGTTTTCTTTTCAGGAGCAGTATTGATCTGAGCAGCAGAATTCATGACCCTCACGAGTTTTGCAGTGCTTCAGTTCTTGCATTGCCAAGCAAAAGAATGACAACAAATCCTTGCTCCTGAAAATGAAATGTCGTGTGAAAAAAAAGCCAAGCTAAATGACTATAGGCAGGAACTCCAGAAACCTGGGGTATACAAGAGTGAAATAAAGTAGAATGACCTAAATGACAACTATTCAGTGCAACATTTTATCACTGGTTTCACTAGTTACTCTTAAATTATGTTTACTTGTGAGAGCTTTATTTGCTTGGTCTGTTAAATACATTTTGGTTCTGCTATTTCTGAATGTGATCCCATCTCTCATTTCTAACGATGCAACTTATTTCTGGATGTGGCCAGATCCATCATTGCTGATGGTCTAGCCTGTTTCCAGATTACTCAGAAATGAATTAATGCAACTAACTTCTTAATAAGCAGAAAGTGTCTGCTTACTAATTCCCCAGCAGCAGAGCAGCTATTTCATTTTAGTCACCCAGGAGCAAGACAGATATTCTTTTGAGTATATGGAGTACCATATTTTAAGTGCACATAAATCACGACATTGTCATGATAAAAGAAAAAATATCTCTATAATCCTGTACTATAACATCTGTTTCAGAATTAGCATAGTTTTATTATAATTTAAAAACAACAGTATCTTTAATTCAATATGCACTATGCAGGCCTGTGCTAAAAGTATTAGATTTGGTGTAGTTTGTCAAATATGCATGGTATTTATATCATGGTCTTCATTTGTCATTGTCCCCAATTGTCTGTCTTTTAAAAATCATTTGGCTGTAGAATCCAGAACTTTGCCCTGCAGTTCAATCCTATATCACGTATCTCATTGTAAATACTGCCCTGGGAAACTATCAAACATGTATACGCAAATCAGCACTACATAATCCTAAATGCTAAAGGCTAAACTAAATCTATTGCTGAAAAAAATTGATCTGGAAGGGAAAAAAAGAAGATTTTTTTTTCCTTTTACCTTTTAGAACTACACTTTTAGCATTTTCTCTTTTTTCTTCTCCCTTTGTCTCTCCTTTTCATTCTATTTGAATTTTGTATCAGTTCTTATTATTGTTAGAACTTTCAATAAAAATATATTTTTTAAAAATTGATATGGCCTCTAGATAGCAGCAAAGAAATCCAAGAGACCCCAATACTGCCATTTAGTGCTTATTCAACTTTTTGTCCATATGGTACATGACACCTTTGGATGTCTCATGTTGTAATGAATTCATAAAAAAACCTTTATTGTATCAGCACCAGCAAAGGATAATTGCTTTGGATGACAAAACATTTGGATGATGTCTCCTAGCAAGAGCTGAAAGATATATAATAAAGTAAGAAATGCATTTCCAGTGCAATCCAGTGCAATCTTTACTCTGAAGAAGTTTCATTTAATCTGTGGGACTTAATCTCATGGGGAAAAAGTATTAGAATTGCAGCACTATTTATATTATTACCAAGAGAAGAGAATATTTGTAGCTGAGGATTGAACTATGGGGTCTTTGATGCTCTCTGAGCTTGGTTTTTTATTTGTAGTTGTTTCATTACCCAACTAGGTAATGTTATCAATGCTAGCTGTCAGCACTGATGATGTTACCTAGCTGGGTAACAAAATGTTTGCAAGAAAACAATCAAGCTCAAAGAGTATCAATGACCCATATTTTGGATTGTCTTTCAATAAAGAATAATAAGAAAACAAAGAATATTCAGTTGTATCTGGTTGCTTCCTATTTTGCATGGCATGTTAAGGCTTACACTCCAAAAGTGGGCATTAAATGGAGGAGCGGGTTTCCAGGGTTTTTAGGGATGGAATGCAGAGGCAGAAGTATACTTTTGTGCTCCTCCAACCTTCCTATAACAGAGACGAAACTACAAGAACTAATTTATTTTTTTAAATCCCCAAAATGATGGGGGAGGTCTGACAGTCACAAAAAAAGATGCTGTTTGGTCATCCTTTTTGGACTTCTGAAATATATGAAGGAGAAAAGGTTCTAAGAATAAATACAAAGTAAAATAAAACTGGCCCTGGCAGAAATAACTATTCCATATGAGCAGAAACTCATCTCCTGAGGCAAGATATGATGGAGAAGCTTAAACTCCTTCTCCTAATTCAAGTGGAACTGTCCATTTCTTGTTCCATACAAGAAAAACCACTAAAAAGAACGTTTAAACATCCCATTGCTCAAAATGCAAACTGCTGATAAAAGATGTTATTGTTATTGCTATTTTCTGAGTGATGTTAAGAATATCCAGTAATTGGAGGTTGCTTTATTCTTCCTAAAGTTTATTACTTATTGAGTTTATAATTGAATTTTTATCCTGCTTTTCCTCAGGAGTCAAGGCACTGGACAGAATGTCTTTCCTCAGTTTTAATCTCATAAACTACTTTCAGCTGAAAATTAGTAAATTGCCCCAAATGACTCATTTAATTCTATAGCTGAGTGGTGACTTTAACGTGGGTCTCTTAAGTCCCACACTAACAAACTGGCAAATATTGTGGAGATTTTCTAAGTGCCCCAAGATGTTTTTGTATGGCATTCAGTGTATCAATAATCACTCAGACTACCACTGCTGGTTTATGCCATTATCTTAATTATCCTAGTAATTGTAATTATTGAATCGTAACTAACTATAACTAGTATTATTGTAATTATTGCCAATTATCATATCATCATCTATTAACATAATTATAATTATTATTACTATGTCACCCGACTTTCAGTGACTTTGAAAAAAACTAAGCCAGAGTATTGAAGTAAGACTGAAAAGTCATAGAATGAAATCCCTACTGAAAACATTAAGCCAGTCACTCTTTCTCAGTTGAACCTACTTTTGCCAAATTATTATGAAGGTAGAGGAGATGTTGTGGACCTGTGTGCCACCTCAGGTTGTATGAGGAAAGGTAAGCCCTAATTGCAGTAATGGCTTATCACAAATGATACTCACGGTTCTGGAGTATAAAGGGGATCCGAACCATGGCGTATGTACTGGGTACAGTGGAAAACTCGATAGGCCAGACCAGCTAAGAAATCACGAGGGGACAAATATCCAGCCACTGGTCTGACTGTGAAACCAGACCTTTCTGAAGTGGAAGACAAATCAACATTACTCTATTTCATTATGTATGTTTCCATATTCTAACTGATTGATCTAGTAACTATTGCCAGATTTCTTTTAAAATAATTGTTCCTTATTAGCATCATGATATACTACATAGGCTGCTATCCAACAGAGAGATGGGACTTATCTTTGAGTAGTAAAGAATAAGATTGCAGTATTTACAAAACAGAGCTTATTTAGCTCATGAAGATTATTTAGTAGGTAGAGAAACCATGAGGGTCCCTGGCATAAAGGAAAGGAAAGAAACAAAATGAACTTAAACTTATCACAAAAGAGCAACTACACTGTAACAGAGACATGGGTCAGGGGACTCCCAGGATGGGAAGATAGCAATGCCATTTGTGATACCATTTGTTCCAAAGGAATACAGGCAAGAAAAGGAGAGTATATTAAACATATCCACCTCTGCTCAGATTTCCAGATCAATGAATTTTTGAATGTTAGAGGTCATCTGAATTAAAGTGAATGAAGATATAAAAATAAACATGTTATTGATATCTACTATTGCCCACTCAACTAAAGAGATGATGTGATAATACCTTCCAAAATGAAACTGCAGATTTTTCAAAGACACATGAAGTTTAAGAAACTTTAATTATTCCAACATTTATTGGGAGTCAAATTTTATAAGCCTAGATCTTTTAAGCTGTTTTGCCATGCTGCCAGCTATGTCCTTATCAGGTGGAGAGTAAAGAAAGACATAAGAGGATCAGCTATGCCTTGATCGATAGGGACACTAAAATTGAGTTAATCAAAACTTGGGCTTCAAACATGAGGATTTAATAAACTCAAAGGAATGATAAGTAGGATTCCATGGGAGGACAAACTAATGAGTTCAAGATGGAATTCATAAGGGAAGAGAATTAGAAGCATAACTGCAAGCAATTCCAAATTAGGACAAAATGGAAGATAGCAGAAGCCAATATGGCTATACAAAAATGTTGATGAAAATTAAAGTTTAGAATAACTGAGATTACTGAAGGATATTACCAAAAACAACATACTTTCTTTAGTTATTCTCAAAATAAAAAGAAATTAGTATACCAACTATTCAATAATATGCCAAACTGGTCTAAAAACAAGTAAGAAAGAAATAGCAAACCACTCAAGTCCAATTTTAGTTCTAGCTTCTCCAGCAAAAAAAATAAAAAAAAATTATAAAGAACGAGCAGGACTAAAGGTTGAATCATAGACTCGTAGGTTGGAGGGAATTTGGAGATTTTCTAGTCCAATATCATACCCAAGACTAACAGAAACATTAGTTAATACCACTTTACCACTTAGAGTTTAGATAACCTAGTCCTGATGTACTGCATCATAGGAATTTGCTGAAAGTCTTGTGTATCATCATTGTGAAATCCTGGACAACAGATAACTGGTATGAAATGATGAATGGTGTTTTAGTATTGTGATATAAATTCTGCTCATTTTGTACTTGCATCATGACATTGCATACAAGTACATAAAGGAGAAAATTTGCAAAACATTATCATTATGCACATTTCATCATTTACATAACATTTCAGGTTGCTGTATAAAATTGTATTTAAAAAATTAATGCTTTTCTATATATTCAAAAGAAAGAAAAGGAAAGATTCAGCAAATTACAGATCAATCAGCCTGACATCAATGCTGGGAAAATTCTAGGGCAGTTCATAAAGAAATCAATCTGTAAGTACCTTAAAGACAATTTAAACACCTTGAAAACAATTAGCAGAAGTCAGTATGAGTTTGGCAAGAACAAACCTTGCCATAACCTTATCTTATTCTTTTGACTAGGTAACTTCTTTAATTGATTATGAGAACGATTTCTGTAAAGCATTTGACAAAGCACACCATGACATTGTAATTAGCAAGCATTTAGTGAAGCTTATCAAATGTGCAGATGTCAAAATTTGATTGGATTTTTAATACTCTAAGAGATTATCTTGATAGGAGATAAAAATGGTTTCAAAGCAATAGAATGAAATTTAGAAGACAGAAATAAAAGGTTTTTATTTAGGAAACAGAAATCTAATGCACAATAGAGGATGGTAATAATACTTGTGAAAAAGATCTTGGAATAGTAGTTAATTACAAACTGAATATGATTCAGCAGTGTGATAGGTCTAAAAAAAGTCAAATTCAATTTTAAGGTGTATCTACAGAAATAGTATTTCCAAATATGGGAAATCATTATTCCACCTTCATCTGTATTGCTCAGGTCACATTTTAAGAATTGTGTCCAGTTTTAGAATATATATTTTAAAATGAGTTGGAACAGAATAGCAATGAAGATGGTGAGGAACTATCAACTAACTAAGATGAAAAATTAAAGAAATCGGGACCAGAAGAGAAAGCTTAATGGGATACCACAGCAATTTGTAAGACATTATTTATTTGTTTGTTTGTTTGTTTATTAAATTTCTTTGCTACCTATCACCCCTAAAAGGTGATCTGGGTGGCTTACAAATCATAAGATTAACATATAGGTCATTGTTTGTGTGGGACATAAAATAATGGCTTTAATTTAGTACCATGATGGTGAACCTATGGCACATGTGCCACAGGTGGCACACAAGCCCCAGCCAAATTTACCTGCATTGCACATGCATGCGCCTCCCAGCTGATTTTCGACCCATTTGAGGCCTTTTTCAGCCTCCCCGAGGCTCAAGGGAAGCCTCTGCAGCCTCAGGAGGCCAAAAAGAGGGCCTTCCAGAAATACTGGAAGTGCCTGTTTTCAGCCTCTGGAGGACCGCTGGAGCCCGGGGAGGCCATTTTCCCCCTCCTGGGGACTCGAGGGAAGCCTCTGCAGCCTTTNCTGCAGAGGCTTCCCTCGAGCCTCAGGGAAGCTGAAAAAGGCCTCAAACAGGCCGAAAATCAGCTGGGAGGTGCGCACATGTGCAGTGAAGGTAAGGGGGGTATTGCATGAGCATATGTAGGGGGACAGGGGGCATTGTATTGTGGGTGCTGGCACGCACATACACACTTTCAGCACACCTCACCAAAAAGGTTCTCCATCACTGATTTAGTAGATTCCCATTGAATGGTAGAAAAATTTCCTAATAGTAAGAGAGGTTTGACAATGAAATCAGTTACCAAGAATATCAACGGGCTGTCCTTCACTGGATTTGTTCAAGTAGAAATTGGATACCATCTTTTGTAGACATCTTAATTTGAATTCCTATGTTGAGCAGGGCAATACATTTCATTGGCTAAATCGTCTTTCTAACTCCATAATTATATAATTCTAAAAATCTATCATTTTAAGCAAAATTTATCCAACATGAGTAATCTCTAGATGTGTACCTAATTCCCAGAAATGTCAATAATCTATTACCTGGAATCTTGGAGATACAATTTGCCTTATGAGAGGTATACAATTTGAATCTGTTCTGAACACACTTTTTTAAGGGGCAGGAGTTAAATCCTCTGACATTGTTGATTTTAACCTCATCCCAAAAATAGTCATATTATTATTATGAGCATCCTTTGTACATATTATGAAATCTTCCACAATTTATAAGATTTTATTTTTTCTACTGTTCTACTGTTTTCTATTGTTTCCATCATATACACTACCGGCATGTAAAATACAAATATATGTAAAATCCTCTAGATGTGGAGCAGCCACTATTAGATTTTCCTTTGAAATAATTTTTTAAAAAATCTTTATTGAGATATAACAGGCTCTGTACAATATTTTACAACTGTGATTGATGGTCCAAAAACTATATTTAAGTTAAAATGTAGTTGTCTGGAATGGCTATGATGTTTTGCTGCCTGAAACCAAAAAACAATTGGATTTCTTCCTATTTCATGAACAAGAACTGACTGGGCTGAATGTTTTTTCAAAAGAAAATCGCCAGTAAGTCTCCACCATCTCTGAGACCAGCTGGAAAGCCTAGAGGATGAAAAATATAAAAAAAAACCCATGTAACACATTGTCTATTACAAGAAATTGCTACAGTCTCCTAACATATACTGTCTGAAGTGACTGTCTTACCCTTAGATATTGGTGGTCCTGTTGGTTATTTTCCTCTCACCAGAAGCTTCTAAGTAACCTTTTTCTTTCCAAGTGCATCAAATATAAAATCTCATTTTCCCTCTTTAAACTGCCACTTTCTTTAGGAAAATTCTCTTTCTTGGGTCACTCTAAACTTCCTGTGATTTGAAGCTGACTCCTTTTCAAGTATTTTGTTATTTCATTAATAAATTCTTTTTTACAAAGATACCTAGCTTTATTTTCCCCACCTACCTAATCTCCCCTGCAATTTTCACTGATGTCTTTGGCTGACTGAATACTGTGGGGCTTACTAATGCCCCATATTGTATTGAGAAAAAAGGGGGGAAAGGAATCTCTCAGGGACACAAAGAATTAGACAAAAGGCTACATTGAAAGATATGCCTCTCAAGACTCAAAGGACAGCAAGCCAGTTAATGTTAAATGCTGACAGCTATAAAGGTACAATAAAGAAAGGAGGCAGAGTTAGCTTTTCAAACTAAATACTATATATATTTATTTTCAATTGAAATAGTGTTCTTCTGAATTTTTTTTTATTATCAGAGTACTTTACTGTACTTTTCCTGTATTTTTAATATCAACAGAGAGTTCATTTCCCACCTAACCCCATCATTATATTTTATATGTCATCAAAAATGCCATCTCTCAGGATCACCGCAAAAGGGACCACAAATAATTTTTTTCTCTCTAGAAAGAAAAGCAGAGTTATCAAAGCCATGGGGCAATAAAGTGTTCATGAGCTGTCAAAGCAACCAGAACTAAAAGAGGAAAGTAGTAAGCTTGTAATTTGCTTTATCTAAGCCTAGGTTTCATCTGAGTTTCAGCAATTCTTGCTGACTGCAGCACATGAAGTATCAGTCAAAAAAAAAATGCTTCCAGAACAGTCCTGTAATCTCTGCCCTCCAGATCCCACAGTCCACACTTCCTCCAGGCCACAGCACCACAATGAACTTCTCTTCCCCAGCCCACTGCAATTGCTTTTTCTTCCATTCCTGTAGATGGCTTACAGCATATCTTCTTTATTCTCCCAGTCCTTAAGTTCAACACATGCCACTATGGTCATAGCTATTGGTTAAAATTCCTGCTTACAATATCTTTGGCATGGATGTCATTTCAGCTTCACAAGTCATAGAAGATTTCAAATACAAAAGTTAGCTGGTTTCTCAATGAGTGGAACTTTTGCAGAAAGGATTCAAGAAATATATTTATATTTTACAGCCTTTCCCATGTATCTTCCACTCATAACAATCTCTTATGTACAGTATATGTGAGTGTTCAAAGTACAGTATATACAAGTAATCTGATACATACAAGTAGGAAGACAGGTTGGTTCATGGTGTTCTTTATCTAAAGATAAATAAGACAATGCACATAGAATGTGCATTGAGTAGCAAAGAGGAATCTAATAAAAATCTGTTTCAAACTATTTGTAAGAGATTTGGAGGGTTATAAATATTGGAAGGATGCAATTGTTCTAAGACTAAATTACCAAACAGACTTTATTAGGAGAGAGAAAAATATTAGATTTTAACATATTTTGTGTAACTGCTTTTATAGTACTTTCCTTACCTGGAAACCAAGCTTGATGCTTACCTTTGAGAAACATAGAGACATCCTCCAATTGTGGGACATTATCATCTCTATAGCCACAGTACTTTGTCAGTAACGGGAAATTTTTCAAATACTCTCGACAAGCATGAGTAGGATAGAGTTTTGAAAGCTCCCTGAATACCACTCCCCAAGTTTTTATTTCTTCAGGTGTATAATCTACTCTAGGAATTGGTTGGCCACTAAAACAAAAAATAAAGAACAAATAAACACTGAGAAAACAGTGGTTTGTCCAATTACATTTTCTAAACTGTCAATATCCATACCAATTTCCCAAATAGCTATTTCAAAAGGAGGTAGTGCTTTTCAATCCAATCCATGCTTTTCACCAATTCTGTCAAAATGTAATATTCAAGTTTCACATACTTATTGACTTCTTCCAATTCCACAAAATTATGGAAATTTTTATTAAATACAAGTAGCTTTCTATTTTTCATCCCTATCCTACCCAGCCTTTCATTTCTTTCTTTTGCTAAACAACACAATATCCTTAGCAAAGTATTGCTGGGAGCAGGGAGGGGAATGTTGGTAACATATAATAAGAAAATCATGAGTAGTGGATAGAAAGCCTGGGTGGAAAACTAAGATCGCACAAACATTCCTACCCCTACATATTGTATTATTTAATGACCAAAACTAATTGTGATTATGCTGCTTCTATCTTCTCTAGATCACCTCCAGGATTACCGCATTATGATTAGCAAAAAGAGAGCCATAATATATAAAAGGTATAGAAAGTGTTGTAAAGTTGACAAACATTGTCTGCTAAATCAATCTAACAATTCTTTATTCTGAAATGTCCACCGTTAGCTGGGAATTTTTAAAAGGTGAGTGTGGTTTTCCATCCCCATATATCTTTTGGTGAGCAATTTGGAAACAATGACATTGTTCATATTTTATGTTTGAATTTTGCTTTTATGTGATAATTTGGATCCCGGATTATGCTAAATGTGTAAATCCTGTGTAGAAATTTAGCTATCTAGCACTTATTAAAATTGCAAAAGAAGTATTAAAATATAATCAACATAATACATAAAATGTACGCATTATAGTAAACACAGTAAAAAGAGAGCTCCATAGATTGAACATGTTAAAACTTACAGAAAAATATTAATATACAATCAGCACAATAAAAATTTAAAAGCTAAACAAATAATTTCTAGTCTTTCAAAAGAATATGATAATTAGTTCCTTGTAATAATTTAACAGCTTTGTCTCTGGGAAAAAGGCTTGCTAGGTCATGAATAAGAGAAAAACATATAGTAGGATCCCACACAGAAAATGTAGAAACAACATCTGACAATCATCTAGTACTTTGCCAGCTTTCCCTGATTTTTCCAGTTGAAGATATTAAGGTTCAGCCACACTGGCAATTTCCTTCATTCCCCAAGATGACATTCATTTGGCCCTGCACTCAACAGATACTCTTTGGCCATCTTTCTATCAATCTCAAGCTTCAGTCTGTCCCTTCATTCTTGTCTCCCTAGTTACCTGATAGAACATCCTGCATTGGAGCATATTAAGCCACAATAAGTGATGAATAGCTCTGCCTTGTCATTTTGCCATTTGAACATAGCTAAAGAAGTCCTGTTTATTCACTTGCTTCACCATCTAATTATGAGCTTTCCTGATTCATGTTTGCACTCTTCCTTGGTGAAGCCTCTCTGACCATTTCTATTCTTTTTGGGTTTTAGATATTCACTAAGCTTTTTGTGCAGCCATATTGGCTTCTTCTGCTGACATTTTTCTTCTTTCTTGGAATAGTTTACAATTACATTTCCTTTGTTATGTACTCCTGCCTTCTTTAGCTCCTTTTCTCCTTTTATGGAATGATACTGATCTGAGATTATTAAAATTAATTTTAGCTCCCAGAGACATATTCAACTATATTCACCAATAGTTTCCCATATATGTTTAATCACATTCCATTTTAGTTCTCTTAGAAACCTAACTAACCGTGCATTTAGTTTTAAGGTGCATATGGATTCTTCATGAAAACAGGTACTGCACAACATATCACAGATGCAGGGTGTCATGACTCCAGCATACAGTTATGAATATAGTATATATATACTATTGTTATCTGGCATGTGTTGAGCCCCATCTAGTGGCTGGGGCCAAACCTTTCACTGTTTAGAACATTGGTTTGGGTAGCATTTGTCACCCTACTGAGGACCTTTACATCCTGAGAAGCCAGACTCCATTTTGTAACGTTCTGAGGTAACAGAAACATTCAGAAGAATCCACCTTATCTGTGACACATATTCTTCTGAAGGCAAAATCTGTAGGCCATACCCTGCATCACTGTTTCACTTTATTCTGTACTTTAATAAAGAATCAAGATTTACAGTCACGGTCTAGCTTATAAAAGGATAGAAGGGTTTGCTGCACATCAAACTACACACAGGGTAATGTGTAGAGGAGAGAACACAGGGACAATAGAACAATGAAAAAGAAAACCTCAAGCAGATCAGAGTAATGTACAGAGCTGTAAGAGTAATCATTCAGAAAAAAATACTGTCCTTCTGGTGGAAACAGTTAAAGCAAGCTTTTAAAAAACAGTGCTAATCATCTGTCCTGGGATAGGGGGAGTCACTACTCATTAGCATGCCTTAATTAGGCCAAATTATACATACTTTTCAACATTTTCTATTTTCTTACATTAAATATAGAAAAACTGGCACAGCAGGTAATCAGAAAAAAAATAGGTCAGCCCAACCTGAAACTAGTTAAGTGTTCCTAACCAAATCCAGGAGCTTATGCACTAAAGTACTGTATTTAGGAGATCCTTATTAAATGCTAATTAGGCAGTAGTAGTATATACAGAGGGGAGAACAGTTCTGTTCGTAAAATACAAATTTCCTCCCTCTTCTTTTGTTAGTCTTTATTCATTTCATATATATGTCCATAACATAAATATTTTAATGAGCTTTTAGGCATGCTCTTTTCCTGTCTGCAACAAAAAGAAATATTCCCCCTTTCCATTTCTTTGCTTATAATATTCAGGAGTGGAGTGAATCCGCAAAGGAGTGGAGGAGAAGGAAAGAAAGGATTCACAATTGAAAAAGGAACCACCAAATTGAAGAGTACATAGAATTAGAGGATGCCTGCTTTGAAATGTGAAGTTTGGCTCATTACAAGTAAAATAAGAACACAGTTGGAATTAGGTTGACTTGGAAACTTATGCGACAAGAAAATTGCAAAACAGCAGGTATATGTAGGTTGTGCTGGAAATTTACCAACTCCCGGAAATAATAATGAATTCAATCTGTGGGCCTGGTCTGCCATGAACGAAAGAACGAATGAATAAATGACACATATGAATTGCACATATTTATCAGAAAATGCTCCATATGTATTAAAGATATTAAGGAATTGATATTATTGCATATAAATTAAGTTTAAGTATGACTTTCTTTGGTAAGAGAAGGCCCAATTGAACTCAGATGGATTGGTCTGGAAGTAAATTTACATACATTACACTGCAACTATATAATCCTATACTGAGTTTAATTTTATTGGAGCCCTTTTAAAAAAAAATTGACAATATAATTGGACATGAAGCCAAGTATGTATTGAAAATGGAGACTGGGGTAAGATCACTATGTCACTCAGACCTTAGATGAAATATCACTGCTAAATCATTGCAAAGAAGTCCAGCATATACTCTTAGGCATGCTCAAAATGGCAAATGGTTTAACAGACATTTGGATAATGAGATATGAGGGTGTCTAAAAAATCAAAAGTTTAGCAATTCCTGTTCTCAATCTTCCATTTCCTTAGGGCTATCTGTGACATGTTATGACAGCTTAATTTGCATATGACACATTAAAATATACCAATTAAAACAATGCTCCCAATTTCTCCTGTTTCACTCATAGCATTGTGATAGGTGGAATATCTATCTGATAACTATGCAACCAATCACAACATAGCCACAGGCTTAGATAAACTCCCTGGAAGCATTCCCAGGGTTTATGTGTTCCTGTGTTTTATTTTTCTCTCTTTACTGCAATTCCATGCTGCCATTTAGTTTTATGATCATTCTGTTTTAATATTATATTTTGCATTTGTTTGGTTTTTTTAGTCATTTATTGCTACTAGGCAATGTATATAAATGCATACCATTTCCTCACTGATGACTTATAGTATTTTCATACCATCCGCCTAGCCATTATTGATGTGATATAGTGCCTATCTTCATACTGCTGTTTTGGCACAAGTAAAGGTTGGATGACTCTAGAAAGTGCTGTACATTGCTAGTGGGAAAATTATTGTAGGAAATATATGTAAATAAATAAGGAAGCAAGCAAGCACATCTTATATAAATCCTTTCCTAGGAGCCCATCAATCTGATGGCAGAGCATATGGCATGAAGAAAAGGCCTTTGGGAGACCATAAATGTAAAGAAGTGCTTGACAAGATCTGTCTTCTCAAAACATATAGCCAGTCTCCCCAATCTAAACCCCTTTTCAAGACCATGCTTCAATTTCCAGAATGTTTTCTGACACAGAACTGTTTCCAGTAATTGCCATAGTAGTTGGGAAACTTTGATAGCTAATATCTATAGATCTGCAGTATATCCACACTGGGAAAGGCAGAATTATAGTTATTTGTCTTGGGACTCAAGCATCCAAAGGAGGGGAAACACCCCTCATCATCAGCAAATGAGTCACATGTGTGAGATTGGCAGCAATATCGAAGAGAATAATAAATAAATGTCCTACTCATATAAGAAAAAGGAATGTGAGAAGGAAAAAGTAGAGGCAATCCACTCTCTTTCAATAGCTCTGCTCTGTGCAGAAAAGAGGTGACTAGCACACATGAACCTTCACATGCAGTTAAACTTTCTCTAGAGAATGCCAACTCTCCCATTACAACCTTTCCATCTGTTGAACAAAGAAGCAGAGTCCCCTTTTATAGGCATCTCTGAGGGGACACAGAGAGAAAGTGACATGATATCATAATACAAATTTTGCTCCTTGTGATGAATCTTGCATTATGACATCATAACACATGTTCAGGTAGTCCTCATTTAGTGACCACAATTGCTGGCAAAGCTGTTGCTAAGTGAAACAGTGACAATACTTCTGATTTTACATCAGATTTCCTTTGCTTTACAGGCCTACAAAGGTTGTAAATGCAGATATTGGCCATTTTCATTGTGATTGTGAATGGTTACTGAATAAGACAATCACTGATCAAGGACTCCTGCATCATCATTCTAATGAAAGCTGCATTTGCTCCAGATACCTCTATCCCTTTTAAGCCTTAGATATAATGATCAAGTCAATTGGTCTACTGTTACTCATATCATGAGTAACTATTTCAGTTCAATACAACCCAGCTGTCCAGTTTCTTGAGCCATTGCCGTAAATGCGTGCTGTATTGACCAGAAGCCCAATGGAAAAGAACTGTAGTTCCAGAACTCAGAGACAGTACTTACATTTCACATACAGAAATCCTAATTTCAATCCTGCTTGGGCTAGAAAAGATGGCCAGTTTACGAAAGCAAAATGAAGTTGGATGAACCAATACTGGATATGTTCCAAAATTCAATCCAAATATACTCAACTTTTGTGTTCCTCATGCCAGTTTGGTAATATAAGTAGTTACAGTTTAATGATCACCATCTGCCTGTTGCAAATTTTATATTCAAGAAAAAGAGAGCTTGTATCTTTCTTGTATTTGATGATAAAGACTTTAAAATTGAAAGTTTAAAAAATATTGAGTACTCACTATTTATAACTCATGGCAACATCTACAAAATATTTTCTTCTCTGTCGGTAAACATTGTCCTTAAATCCCTGAAGCAAATAAAAATAATTAATTTATACCAAAGAGGCAGGAAAGTGATAGAAAAGAGGGTTAAATAAATCGTCCAAGTTTTAAATACTTATAAACATTCTCATTCATACTTTCAGAGCTGAAAGCAATTTACCAGTTTACATCCAAGGGGAGAAAAAACAACTTTTCCCAAATTGAAATATTTTAGTAGTTACCCGAAGCATGTTTAAGATTTAGCTCCCAAAATCTGCTCCATCTTTTCTATATCTACAATTGCAAGTATCTGTTAAGTAGAGCTTTTTTCTCATTGTATTATTTACTTCTTGTTATGAATAACTTGCCTTTTAAGCTTCAAATATTACCAAGACCTCTTAGAATCACTTCTGTGATGATCCGGGGCGTGGCACAAAGGCAACATAGTCACATAAGTAAGAAGGGTCCCTTTAATACCTCCAACTTTGCCCCCAGTGTCCAGGTTACCTTCAGCTGGAGAAANTGGAGGAAATTCAGTCCAAAAACAAAGTACATACAAACTGTAAATAAAAATCCACATAAACCACGCTGCAGCAATTAACTTGAAAGGGCAGGATAAGGAATTGGAGACTTGAAAGGCCAACAAAACACACACAGTTGGAAAGACGCCAGGAATTCAGGTAAGCCTCGACAATAACAGATAACTCATGATTTGCTTCCAACAAGCTGTGTGCAGCTTTCCTTTTTAAACACTGTTTCCCAGCTGCAGTTAATGAAGGGAATCGGGGCCTTTTCCTCCCCCGTAAGCCATGCAACTTACATTGCTCCCTTCTCCATTCCTCCCTGCATGCCCTAGAAGGGGGTGGGCTTGGGTCTTCCTCCGAATTCCCTCTCTCTTGCTTTACCTCTCCCCTGCTCTGCCCAGCCGGACTGTTCCCTTCCCCAATTTCTTCCACAGCCAACAGAGCCACACTC
>AZIM01000969.1:84030-111886 GCA_000516915.1 Ophiophagus hannah
CCCTGTCAGCTGCTCGGCCTCCCCCTCTGAATCAGATTCCAACAGGGGCATGACAACTTCTGAGTAAATTGACAAAACCAGAATAAGCAATGTTAATAAGAAACTAATAAGTCTAGGAGGTATCTTTCCTCTACCAGTCTCATCCTCAAATCCTCTCACAAATACTAAAAGATGATTGTGTGGCAGGTGGAACAGGGGCAGAAATCTGCTGTTATCTTTGCCTATTCTGTCTCCCATGGATCTTGGGTGAAGATGTCCCAAACATGCTTTTCCAAAAGGCAACTGGACTTTCTTAGTTTTTTTTCCTTGAAAACATTTTAGTTCTAAAAACTAAGAAATGAACAAGCTTCTTGGATGAGAAGTGAAACATTTTCGGGGGGGAGAACCCCCAAGAAAGTCCAATTGTTATTTGAAAAAACATCTTTGGGACAACCATGACCTGGATAATTGAAAATTTCCATAGACATTGGGTGAAGAGGGAACAAAGGAATGTAGAACTTGATGTCTCATTTATTTACTGACTGGAAATAATTAAGTAGATTTTAACTGTCTTTGGATCATAAAGCAATCTTGAAGACCCTTGTATCTGACTTAATTTCATTAAAATAAAGGCCAGACCTTAGAGGTCTTATCCTCAGAAAACAATGCTGAGGTGTATAAACCATTAAGCTTGGGTTCCAAAGCATTAATTATGCAATATTTGATTGGGCTTCAAGAAACTCCAGTTGGTTTCTGAAAGACACCTTTGGGATAACTGAATCCAAAGTATTGTACAGCCATACTGCATAGAACCTCCCAACACTCCTTATCACTTCTTATCCAAGAAGCTTCTTCAGTTCTAAAAACTAAGAACTAAAGAAGCTTTTTGTCAAACCCTGCATGGGTTTGCTATACCTGGCGGGGGGGGTATGGTGCTGCGTGGGGGTTTACCGACATATGTGCTCACTGCTTCTGCTTACTGTTTTCCAGGTATGGCCCTGGTAGAGGAGAGCCACCTGTCAAACCCTGGATGGGTTTGCCAAACCTGGGGGGTATGGTGCTGGGTGAAGGGATTCTGTTGTCTGGAGCGGCTGGGAGTTGAAGACAAGCTGGCCAGCAGAAAGGTGGGGCATTGCAAACCAAGCAGCCTGACGCTACCGCTACAAGCTTCCGGGAGGTGGAGGGTGAGCCGACGATCAGCTGTTTAGCGGGTCTGGGATCGGCCGAATGAAGGCTAAACCACCCTGCCGAAGAACAGCTGAGAAGACTGGGCAAGGACTTGGAGGCAGAAGGGTGTGGCCCTCCTCCTCTCCTGGATGAGACATGCTGGGAGATGGAAGCTCCCAGCACTGACTTTACATCCATTTACTTTTGGAACTCATTGTGTGCCAGAGTCTGGCTCATTAAATCCAGTAAGCCTCCAACCATGTGGTGTCTTAATTACTGTTTTAGGGCCAGAGCTCAGAGCTTTTGAGACTTCTTGGATAAAAAGTGAAACATTTTCAAGGGTAAAAAAAAAACAAGAAAGTCCAGTTTTCATTTGGAAAAGCACCTTTGGATAGCGGTGACTTGGATGATTGAGATAACAGGAGAAGTTCCCAGAAAAATATCACACATCTTCTTCAAATTTCCAAAATACTACTAAATGCCTATGTGCAAAATACCCAGTATTGGAATAAAAGCCCTACTCTCACCTCTAGCATAATCCTATGAAGAATGGGGAATGAGGATAGGGGTAGTGATAGTTGTAGAGTAAGTTCCTGTGTACTTTACATAATATACAGCATTATATCTCTACTATTGGATGATTTAGGAGTTACAAGATTTACTAAAAGCTGACTTTAATCTGTGAGGAATGAGCAGAGGAAATAATGAAAGCAGGACAAACAATATCAATAGGTTAATTTCCTCAAGTTTTTGATGCAATGGTTTCAGCAATATGTGGGCCTGCAGACAGTGAAACATGAGCTGAAATGGGGCCAAAGTATTAAAAATAAGGGATGGAAAAACACAAGGACCCTATGTGGCAGCTGCATTCCTGCTGAAGTATGCTATGATTTCTACTTTATAATTATCTCCTGGAGTGTTACCAGATTTCCACATGCCTCCTACACTTCCTGGGATGTTAATTTAATATCTATATTTTTAAAAGCTCATAAAGTAGTCTGCATGAATATCACTGTGATTTAGAACAGTGACTCTTGCATTGTTTGCAATGGAGAGAAATGAAAATTGCCTCTCAAAGTTCTCCAGTATACTTCTGAAACAGAAGCTGCAATCCACAAACCCATCTAAATCTGACATATGAATGTTCCTGATGGCAGCTCCTAAGACAGAAATACATCTGAAGACAAATCAAAATGTGAGATCTATCCTTAACAGATTGGACCAAAACTGCTTAAAATAGATAATGTATTGCTTTCATTCATTTAAATTATTTGCTATATTATTAGTAGATTATTTGGTCAGCCTCTCTGGATCTTCTCTAAATACTTACAGGGTGATCTGCATCTAGTTCGGAGCCATACATGAGAACTCTCTGGGAACACTTATCTAATTCAGCAATCTTCCGGGGAAACCAAGGCACACAGTCCAGCTCTGGAAAAAACAAAGAGATGGAAGGGAATCAGACATTCTTTCTCTGCATCTTCATACAATTAGGCTGATTTCATAATAAAATTGAAAAAAAAACAGATGAGGAAAAGGAACAATAGTCTTGCCTTCCTCATCAGTCCAGATGTTTTCTGGAGGATTCAGAGTCACAATGTTTGTTTCATACTTTAACAGCTGAATGAGCTCATTGAATTCTTTCTTGGTGCAGTCACAATCCACAAAAATTTCTACCTCTGAATTCCTTCGCTTGGATTTTCTAGATTCAATATGAACCATACTTACATGTTTCTCCTGAAAACAGGTAAAAAAAGAGTTAACCCAGTGCAAATGGAAAAGTAGTAATTAAATGCCTGGATCTTAACAGGTGGTAATTTAGAATAGATATCCAAGTATTTGTATTATAAGAAATTAATTATTTGTGCATTAACCAGAAATAAACTACTATAAAATTATTATTGCATTCACTCCTTTATTCATTATAAACCTCCATGGTAAAAACTATAAATACCTTAGGATAATTAAAATTTAACATTGATTTACCATGGCAATTTCATATAAAACCATCATTCATATATAGTAGAGATGCTACTAATTTCATACCAAATTTATGAGAAGCATAATAGAAAAAAATGAAATAGTTTGGTAATACACTAGCATTGTTCTGTCATCTATAACTTTCCCAAAGCAGAAGGCCAAATGTGTGATAAAAATTCCATAGCATAGAAATCCCTATCAACCCAAGACTTACTACTTTTCATTATCTAAGTACTGAAATACTATGTTGTACTTTAGTAAACATTACAATATATAGCTGAATAGCTCAGATGCATAACATTGGCTAGATGTATAAGTTAATCAAGGCCTAATGTTTTTTAAAACAGCCCTTGCAAATCAAGTAACAGAATGGTCAACCCTAAATTGCAATTGAGAATTCATTTGCACTTATTCCAGAGAATTTTAAATTTAGACATGGCATTCGATTTAGACTTCAGGGTACTAATGATTGTTTAAAATGGTTAAGCTAGTATTTTAAACTGAATGCAGAAATAAATAATTAGGCAATAAAGCTAAATAGCGTAAGAGCTAATCTATGAATCTCAGTTAAAATATTCCAACTTCTGAAATTTATCTTCATGTGATATTAAGCAAATTGTAATAGCTGAAACAAGTGTAACTAAAGCAAGAATGGAGGAAGACAGGACTGGATGTTCTAGGTGAGTATGTTAGCTGGAGCTGGAGTTAACAGAAAACATTTCTAGCTATTGCTACCAATCTAGGGATCCAAGGATATTAATAATTCCAAAACTATTATTAAGATTGAAATACATTATTTCAGAAAACTGAAAGTACAGGCTAAGTCAATTCATAATAAACAATTACTTCTAGCATGTCAGAAGCAAGATTCTGATTTGCAGTTAATATACCATAAAATGATTAGCTTCACTTTATGCTGTAATGTGGTTTGCTTGACTTTAATTGTTCATATTGTGCAAACCAAGCCATTTTGGGCAATAAATCATGGAATGGCCATGCACAATGTGTGAACTCAGCTGGCTTACTCACTAATCAATGGATTAGTGTCATAGTGAATCCAGTGTCTTGTGATTAAATAGATATAACATGCACATTATCTTTTGTACAAACACAATGCACATTTTTCAATCAATATATTATTATGAAAATAAATAGTAAAATAATTTTTACCTGGAAAAGTCTGAGAGCTTTTACCAAGCCACCAACTTCATTTTTTAAAGAAAATACCACAGCAGTTTTACCACCTTCAGATGTTGACTCATTCTTGCTTGTACCTTTATTAGCTTTTTTATCATCATTTCTACCAGAATTTGTTTTGTTTAGCTGAAAGAAAATACAGATCACAAGCATTTCTACGTACCCCTCAACAATAATTAACCTTTCTTTTATTTGATCTTAGAATTTATATAGCTCTTTCAAAAGTGAAGTTTTGCTTAGTTTTTTTCCTCTTTCTTAAAAAGCACATTCAATGCCTTTACAGGTTGTTAGCAATTATAGGCTGCTAACATAAATGAAAGATTATTCTAAATGAAATTAACAAAAGAGCATTGTGGAATGAAAGCTGTTATAATCTCAGTTTTTCTTTATTTTTAAAACAATTATTCTGCTCCCAATTGAAAATAAATCTTTGCAAGTTTTTGGAAAACAATTATGGATTCTGAGGTCTACACGATAAATTCAAACAAGAATCACATGCAGAACATTACCTCCCTTTTCCATCACAGGTGCCTTTGAATACCAGGGAAAGAGTCAAAGAGCACAATTTTCAAATTATAAAAGAAGCAGTTGATAGAAAATACAATTTGTACTTTCTTTATTGTCTTGGAAAGATTTGTTCATTCTTGCTTTCAACCAGGGGTGGGATTCTACCAGTTCAGCCTGGTTCTATAGAACCAGTAGCTCTGAAGAGCAGCTGACACCGAACTGGTTCACTGCGACAATTTTTTGGTCTTCTGTTTGGCCCACCCGCCCACCTGGGCTCTAGGTTGTCCTTTAGTGCCTGCTTTTCCCTCCTCAGCTGCTTTGCGCAGCACAGTTGAGTGCCGCTTGTCAGCTGGAGAAGGTGAATGCTTGCCGGAGACAGTAATTTGTAAGTAGTGTGCGCGCACACACTCCCCAAACCGGTTGTTATGCCGGTAGGATAAACCTCCAGGTAGCCTCAAGAGGTCTCAGGGAGAGTGATAATGATCAAATGACTGCAAAGGAATATGATCCTTCCACCCTCTCACCCATCCTGTCAGAACTAATCTTTCCATTGCTTCCATCATCCTGCCAGAATCTATTAAGTTTCTTGGATGAGAAGCAAAATGTCACTTTCTTCTTCCTTAGGAAAAAACAGTCCAGTTGCCTTTTGAAAAAGCATCTTTGAGTCAGCTATGATCTGGATGACTGAGAATCTCCACAGACATTTTTCGAAGTGAAATTTCTCATAGAAGTATAATTCCTTGGAAAAATCAACACATCCGCTATGTCAAAGTGATGAAAAATTGTTGTTCATAATTTTCATCAACATTGAAGGCCCTTACACTACTTTAATTAAAACACAATTAACTTTCTTTAATTAAGGAATACTTTGATCACATGGCTGAATGAATTAGCTTGCTTTCAGCATTGCCCATCTGTATCAGGAATTTAGAACATTCAGATATAAATAACAGTTAAATGATATCATAGGAATTTATTCAACATTTATTAGCTGAAAAAAAAGAATTGAAACAAGGTTGATAATATGGTAGTTACTTAAATGGTCAAAATACATGTTTATGAACTTTTTTTAAAAAAAATGTGCTTTAAGTAGTTTTTTATTCAAAATGTTCATACTTTATATATATATTTCATAACATATAAAAATGATTACTATTTCTCTTGTTTTATAGTTCTTCCATTTTTAATGTTTTACCTAACTTTATAATCAAAGAACTAAAATTATTGGATGGAGATAAAGGAAGAGAAAATTTAGTCTCACTTATTATGAAACTGATTCTAATAAGAGGAGATAGTGTTTATTTATTTATAATTATCTATTCAGGGGACATTCTACAGGAAGTTAAATATACAGGATACATAAGCTAACAATGTTATGATGTTGAATCATGTATGAACAAGCAAATGAACAAACGAATGAACAAACATGGAGGCTGCTACTCTCTTCTGCATAACAGAATCATTATCTACAAAGCTATTAAAGACATGGACAAGTATCTTTATTTTAACCTGGAGCCAAATGGAGAATCAATAAAACTTACAGAACATTAATATTATGCATCTAGTAACTGGATCTTAGATTGTGGACCAATGGTAATTCTTATCCTGTTTCAATTGCTCATATCAGTCATTATTTGTGACTGCAAAGATTGAATAGCCTCTGAATATTTCCAACATAGAAAGGTTTCAATCTTTTTTTATTCTGCCTACAAACAAACAAACAAAAAGATCTAACAAAAAACAATGCTGTTTACTTCCAATCACATGGTTAATTAGGATATATAACTTGGACATTCAGAACATGTACTACCCACAAAGCACTGAATGATGCCTAGAGCCTCCTCAAAATTTACCACAAATTTTCTACTGGGTAGAATGATATAATTTTAAAATGAAATACATAAAAATAAACATTAACTTGAGTAGTATAATTTAAACCTAGATTACTTTAAATCAAGAGTTGTTATTCTGCCCCTTTCACTTTGGGGAATGTTACTCCCAGTCTAAGTATTGTAATAGTTAAAATTATAATATGGCCCTTGGCTAAATGAAGCTTGCATACTTCTGCTATAAGGGAACAACAACTTCTAAAATATCCTATCTCAGCCTTTTTTCTTACAAAGCTTAATTTTGAATCATGAATATGCATTCATTTGATGTGGGATACATAAAAAGACAATTAAATTAGAGTTGATTGATTTGATTGTTTAAGTAACTCCAAATGATCATATAGATTTTCTCCCTGATGATCTATTTCTAACCTTTTCTTCCAAGTCTCCCTATGGTGCACTCATCACTACTGTAACTGAATCCATTCACCTTGCAGCCGATTATCCTTTTTTAATTTTTTTCCCTTTCGGTTTTCCTAGCATTAGAGCCTTTTCCAGATAGCTATGTCTTTACATAATGTGTCAAAATAAGATTACTTGAGTCTCATCATTCAAACTGGATTGATTTATTTAATGACTCTTTGTTTGTTTTGTTGACTGTCTATCATTTTCTTGGATGACTTCTTCAACACTAAAGTTCAAAAGTGTCCATGCTCTTCCTACCCTGTTTCTTTAAAATCCAACTTTCAGTTTCATAGATTATCACAGGATATACTAAGATCTTTGTCACATCATATGGATATCTTTTACAGGGGTTAAAGTTAAAAATCTGTAGACCTATTTTTCTACTAAAAAGAATTATTATTATACAGATATCCTTTTTAATGGTCTGTAAATATTAGGCTGCTTTTCAACTTAATGCTGAGCAATAAAACTGGATTTGCTGCTTTGTAAAGTTCTCTTGCAACTTCCCTTCTACTATTCCTTTCTTGGTTTCTTCAATACGATCTCCTTTCTCATTCATATCACTTCTCAGTAAACTTGCAAAAAGCAAGCCACATATCTCCATATATTTAAATGCGCATCAACATTAGCTTTCTTCGGTCCCAATTGATAAGAATTTAGTATCCTTTAACATGAGGATATTCATTAGAGCTATTTCCATTAACATCAATGAATTCCCTTAATCATATGAGACAGCTAATATAGGAAGGAGAGTTTTAAAAATCTACTGAAAGCCATTCCTTATTGTTGCTCAAGTATACTTAGCATGAAAGATGAAGCAAAGGGTTCTTAGGAACACATAAGCTGTGGCAAATACCTTGAATATATTGCAATTGTTAAGGCCACTCAGATTTACCTTTGATATTTACTGTCATTTGACCAAAATGATATACCGGTAATCTCTAAATGTTGCAAAAATTTCTTTTACTGCATATAGTGTTTATCAAACTGAACTCTTTTATCTTAGTTCTAGCATTTTACAACCATTTAATCTTTATTTAAAGATTAAATAAATCTATTTTATTGTTAGTCAAACAATACAAAAATTCTTTTATTGAGATTTTCCGGTCTTTGAAAAAGTCTATTCCATGAAAAATATAATAAATAATCCCCCAAAATATATTTGTTTGGTACACATAACCTGCAAAAGATTTGCAAATTGTCATGACAACCATATGTATTTTTCTGCTTTTTTATATGAATAAAAGGTATACAAGTTGAGAAACTATATTCAATTATACCTCCCAAAGAAATGCTATGCTGTGCATAAAGATAAACAGAAATGTTTTAATTGTCATATGGCTTCCATGTAATCCTCCAAACAGAAAATAATTATCCATGTAATGTGAAGGATTCCTAATTGAACAGGCCAATTTCCATCAGTTTACCCAAGTCTATCCATTTGTGCTACAATTGAATAAAAAACAACAAGTACCTTATTTTGCTTCAGGAGGAAAATAATCTATACTGATAACTTCCCAAAATATTCATATTCATATTTTGGTTATTTCTAAATATAATTTCTGTTTAATTGTTTTCCTACCACATTTTAAACACATTTAGAATTGTGATAATTCCCTTTGCCCACCTAAAACTATAAAGATCAAGAAAATCAGCATAGAATTTAGCAGTACAGTTCTTACCTAGTAAAACATGCTACTTAGATATGGTGTTTGCTCACAACAACCTATATTCTTAGATAAATTTACAACTTTTTAATACAAAATAACTTCTGTTAAATTATCATTTGAACTAATGTGCTAGGCTTGGCTTAAGAAAACCACACTTGGCTTTTAAAAAGCACTCATCACAACCAAGTGATTATACCAGCTATAGGATATTTTAAAAACCTTACTAAATGCTATAAATACATATTTAATATATTTTTAGTGATCTTTAAAAAATATACTGAAGAACACCCTCTCAAATGTTGCCTATCTTAACCTAAATAAAAAAATGATATAGCACTTTTAAGTTTTATGAAAATGAAATACTTTCTGGGAGAAGCTAAAAGGTCGATATCTCAAACAAATTGTAATCAGAGAATGTGATAAGACACATAACAGTTATGAGGCTTTATATGCAGAAGTATAAGCCCATTATATTACAATATAGCCAGCCAGTTTGAGAAGGAAACATAATCAGAATCACAATATAGTTGTGGATTGCTAAGTTGAAAACAGCCACCAATAGGGCTGTTCTAGGGAACATCACCACCACCATCCTGGAGACAGATAGAAATGGATAGAGAGAGATACGGATGTAAGTATAAATACACACAGAGGGAAGTAACTCTGTGATAATAACACCACCAGAGAGCAAGAACCAGCTTCTTAATCTTAAATTATTTGAGGAACCATTGTAAAATATATGTAGAATTTCAATATTTATTTAGGTTAAACATTTTTATATGTTATAACAAGTGCTGTCTGTAACAGTAAGGTAGATTTTTTGTTTCTTCGGTATGTCTACTTTTATGTATAAAACTAAGCCCAAAGAGGTATGATTGAATTTTCAAGAAAAAGTTTTATTATCTTTTTAACAGAGTGGCAGATCATAACATTGTTTATATCTAATTATTAATATTATTTGTTTTAATAATAGCAGTATATTCACATAGTTTGAAATATTATACCCTTCTGCTTTGGTTTTAAATGACAGCCACAATAACTGCCATCCCTGTGTTTCATGATTTCAGCAATGCATTCAATCTTTTTTTAAAATCTTATATGTAAATTCAACTGCTTTCCCTGGAAGAAAATCTTACTAATCCAAATGTACTTATATATATATATAAGCTGCTGTAAATGGCTAGAAAATGTGCACTTAAAAAAAATCAAGGCAGAAAAAAATAAGTCTTCAACACAAAGACTGGATTAACTTCCACCATTAGGAACATCCATCACAAAAGTGAAGGCTTCAATCAATTGAATTATAGTTTTGTTTCAAAAAATATGTCTTCTATAAAATTTATTTTGATAATTTGTAATGAGACAGTTGTGTTGCAGAGAGAGAGGTGATTCCAATGCTTATGAACAAGCAAACAAATTTGTTCAGTAAAAAGGCCCCAAAGAACGATCATCTGGAAATGGCTGAACATTTCTGAAACCATCTGACAAGATAATCATTTGATATCTTTAAACGCTTGATACTTACAGTTACATTTCTGGGTAATGGGTACTCTTGAGGCACAGCTGAGTCCAGTGAAAGGCCCCGTCGCGCCCAGTATTTGCTGGAGAACATCATCATTGCTGGCTGCATGGTGGGAGCCCTACTGTGATTTCTGTTCAGAGCAGAAGGAAACAAACAGGCTTGCAATGCTGCCTGCAGGGAGCTGTCCAGCTGTTCAGCACTCTGATGCTGAACAAGAAACACTTCAAGCGCCTCTCACCTCCCCCAGCAAGGGTTTATATACGCCTTGTGAAGAACTGATGAAAGACTGATGAGGATTGTCACATGAAAGTGGCAGAGAAGCACACTTCTTTCTTGTCTCCTCATCTGTCTTCCCATACAACAAGTGATTTGTTTGCTTCCTCTGACTTGTACTATTTTAAAAAATACTATACTCTTATCAGTAGACTTCAGAAACAGTTTAGCAGTTTCTTTGCAGAGAGCCATTTGAACATTTGCATGGCATTACATTACCGAAGATGGGCAGCTTGATGTTTCAGTTAACAAGAAATGAACTTTTCATGTCACTGAATAAAGATTACGTTTTTAAAAACAATGAAGAGAATTTGATACTTTCCCCATGAGTGTTTTAATATTGTCAGAAGCCTTTGCGCTATAATCCAATGAGTGTGATTACAGGATTAAAAGTATTATAAAGTTGTTTTATTGTTTTACAATTCCTCCTTTACCTACTTTGAACATATAAATGAGGCAACTGTGTGAAAGATTGAGATTAGCACCTGACATTAGACCAAAGGCACCCTTCTGTTACTTATTGGTGAAGTATCACATATAAAAATAAATTGTACTTAGTACATAAATTCTAAAGTGTATAGATTGTGCAAATATTTAAATATTATAGCTGTATTATCCAATACTATGTTAAACTATTGTATCCCAGGAAATAAGAATCCAATTAGACATTTCTGCTTAGAGTTATGGATGTGTTCTTTAACCAAATACAGGTGAGGTTAAATTCCCAAGAACTTTCACACATGATTTCAGTAGACTTAGATGTAGGTTTCTAGAACTCTCTTAACAATTCATTACAGGACAAGTACCATAATGCTCATTACTTCAGTTCTTATAAAGTCCCCCTCCTATATCTATTTTAGAGCTAATCTGGTTGCATGAGGATGCATGTGGTTGCATCTACTGTAAAAGGTGGGACTACCTTCCCTAAGAGTCTCCTCTGATTTCATTGATTTCATCTGGCTGATTTAAGGTAGACAGGCTTTCTGCATGTCAGATATTTTTTAAATAAGTATTATTACTGGGGCTATTGTTACAATTATTCAATTGTTTTCAATACCAAATCAGTTTGACTATTTTTATGAAGACCAAGTTGTCATGTAAGGTAAGTAAAATAGAAAAAAATCAGAATTCCTACTATGTGTATAAATATCCTAATTATGCTTTCCAGATTTCTGCCATATGGAATGTTGCAAGTATTAAGAAAATCGTGTGTGTGTGTGTGTGGAGAGAGAGAGAGNTAAGAAAATCGTGTGTGTGTGTGTGGAGAGAGAGAGAGAGAGAGAGAGAGAGAGAGAGAGAGAGAGAGAGAAGGGGTGAGAGAGGATTATTCCATGTCATCTTTGTGTTCATTTTGGAATCATGTCAACAGACAGCAGTAGAAAAAATATATCCCGCAGTTGTATTAACATGATAATGTAAAAGCCAAAGTTCTATGAGAGAACAAAAAGGGCAAGATAATCCAAAAATTATTTCCTGTAAGCAGGAAATGAAAGCCCAGAGATGCTGGGTCTTGCTTTCTTGCCATTTGCCAAATGGGGTATTTTGTTATTAACTGATAAAAGATAAGTATCCCAAACAAATTAAAGCCAAGGACTACAGAGATCTCACCTTTTGATATCTGTGTTAATAACTTGCCATTTCATCAGTTCTCTCACATTAATGCAACAATTTGTTTTATCTTTTGAGCAACTAAAACCACGGGCATATGTCTTCACTCTCAGTAAGTTCTTTTTCAGAATATATACACAAGAACTCAAATCCTCTGGAGATAGAGCGTATTTGATAAATAATTGGGAATGACTTAATGATTCCTTCCCTTTTTCTTACAGCTACTCCCCCTACCTTTAATCATAGTGGAAAAGGCAAGCCAGATTTTCTATTGCCAGAACATGGATTAGGATGTCATTATGAAAAAGGGATTTCTAGATCCTGACAAATGTCATGAGGATCACATTTGTGTTTTCAAGTTTCAGAAAACCAAAATTCAACTATTTACGAATACAACCCCACTGATGCCTTATAGGACAAGGAATTTAATTTCTTCCATCACTAGCCTGTCCGTTTTATAACCAAAGCCAAGAAAGAACTGAATGCCTCTGATGAAACATTTGAAATTTAGGAAATCTGTTTTCAGTTTCCCCCTAAGTATGTCTTAATTAAAAATCTTTAAGTAAACTTTGCATTTTATTTTATAATATGTACAATACTCTTCAAATAGAAACAAATACATGAAATTATATTTCACATTACTGTAAAACATCAAATAATCGCATAGTATAATCTTATATTTTTCTCATATGCATGTAACTGTCTACCCTAGGAAACTCCAGCTTTTGTTGTGTCACCAAAGGGAGCTTAGGAAGAACCAAAGGAAGGAAATTAAAATTTCATCTTTATTTTATCTGTTTTCAAAAAGTTTAGTCTAATATAAAGGCAATTTAGATAACAGTAATACTACTATTCAGCAAAGATAAACATTATTAGTTAAATGAGCAAGAAACCCTTGCTAAGAATATTAAGTTGAGAACCTGAATATATTCAGACATTTATCCTTATTTAGAAAAATGATTTTCAAAAATAGTTAGGCTTGGACTGTATATTAAAATCTGGACAAAATTACCTCAATTACCAACCAAAGTTGTTTTAGTCAAAAATAGAGTTATCCTTTAGTATTCATACATCTGAATGCATAAGCATGTATGCATAAGAAAGGTGTGAAATGTAAAAATGCCATCCTAGATTATGTAAAATTCAGGATCAGGGACTTCACAAATGGAATTTTTCATTCCAAATCTACATTCAGTCCAGACAAATACTTAGTGTTTTTGTAAACATTAGAAAAAGAACACAATCCTTTCATTTACAAACTGTGTTGTGGAAGTTGCCAACTTTAACTTAGGAAATAGTATAGAAGAGTTGTAACACTTTAATGATATTTTTAAAACTATCCATGTCCAGGTATTTTCAAAGTACAAGGAATAGATCCCCTTATTTCATGCTATTCACACTACCTGATTCTCATTTCACTGAAGACAAAAAAAGTACTTTTATACAAATGTATTAAGGAATGTTACTGGAAAAACAGAAGGCTATTTTGGTAGAAGAAACTATAAAAATAATGTCATGTAAAGCTTTGATGCAGAAGTATTACAGTACATGATTTCTCTCCCAATTCATTAAAGCTTAATCAACACAAACTCAAAATATCAATTCAAGTGCCTGAAACAAAACAGCTGTAATAAACTGCTTGTTGAACAATACAGCCAATTACACTAGCATTAGTTTGTCGAATCTGTGTGTATCACTTGTTGAATTTTTTCATTTCTTTTGTTGGCAGCAGCAACAGGCAAAGAGACATTTGGATATGTTGATGAAAGGCAACTCATCCCATCAACAGCCTCATCTTCCCCAGCATCTGAATCTGGTGTTGTCATAGCACTATTTTCTAATCCCAAAATTTCACAAATTGCTTGAGGTAATTCCTTTGAAGAAAAAAAAAAGACAAAAGGTATGTTTTATTGCTGGATAATTCCTCTCGAATTATACCCTGCTTTGAAACAATATCCCAGCCAAAAATACTAGACTCCCTAATGCAGAACTGAATTAAATGAAATAAACACAACTTACAAATGTAGTTATATGACGTATCAAATTATACAACTTATTGTTTGATAGGAAAAAGTGAGTAGCAACAAAACAGCAACAAAATACAAGAATCAAGTATCACAATACTGCAACAGAACTTATTACTTTCCTAGGATGGGGAAATGCTGCACATTAATATGGCTTACTGCTTTTTTTAAATCTTGTCTCACATGTGCACACAACCTTGAAAGTTAACAAAAAAAGGAGGGAAAAAGGTTCAGTCTCAAGGAATTCCACAGCCCATTATGTTTTCCTAATAGAGGAAATGCAAAATCCGAAAGTAAAATTTATTTGTTTAATTTTATTTTTCACATTTTTAAACTGCTCATCTCTCCCTTAGAGGGACTCTGGACAGTGCATAATAAAATGTTACAATATAAAAATTATATATAACTCTGTGTATTCCTTCTATACTTCCAAACACCATTGTCCACCTTTTGAAGGATCACTTGGAACAAACCATGATTTCTTTATAGAATGCTTATAAAATGCATTTCACCATTTACCTTGCAATTCATCATCTGCATAGAAACAGCTTCTGCTTTGCAAAGTACATCATCCACATCCATTTTCATAGACAATTCATTGATATGCTGATATAAAATAAAGCAAAAAAGGTCAGCCTCAAAAAAGATGAAGTGTTTCAGAATGCTGATACCTTCTTTAGCATCTTTTATTAAGTTATTGCTATCTTGCTTAATACCCTTTCATCACTAGAATTAAAATTTAGTTCTCTATGGTTGCATCTTTAAAAAAACCTAGCTTTTCCCAAACAATTTACTTTTAAAATTGAAGGAACATTTTAGATACATTGAGAATATGATAAAAATGTGACATTCTTATTATTATTTATCTTTTTCACTGAAAATATACAATTATCCTAAATTTAGAAATATATTTTGGATAAAGTATGGTACATAAATTACACACCCTGATTGGATTTAGAATTCTTGATATAGTTGTTTTAAGCTGGTCAGTTCTTTTTGCTAGGCCACAGCCAACAGCTGCCACTACCATTTACTGTTAACTGCATACTGAAATTGGACAACATATGGATTGCCATTTCTCCGTGAACTAATACACTGGAATAGACTGAGTGTTTTGCTTGTATTATAACCATAGGTAACTTTATTATTCCATAGCTTAACTTCACCCAACCAAGAACTTCCTATTTCACCTTGACATCTCTGTTCTAGAGAAATACACATAAAGAAGCTTTTGTGGTTGCTTCAGACAAGAAAGAAGCTCTACTACATGCTTTATAAATCAAATAACCATCATTCTGTATATGAATAACTTGATTTATAAAATCTCTTTATAAATAATTCAACATTGAGCATGTTTCATCACAGAAAAACTGTGGCTGACTACTAACATTCATTAATCCTCTTGCACTTCTTATTCTAGAATAAAATGCTATTCATTTTGCAAATCCAAAACAGAAAGAATAGAAAAATAGTCTCAATTTAATTCAATTTAACAGATACCTTGAGTATTTCATTAAAGCCATAATGTTTCTCCATTATTTGTTGTTTTTCAGATTCCAGAATAGCACAGCATAGAAGAAGGTGGAAATTCTGACAAGGCAAATCTGTCCACATCACCTGGTAAAACATTCAAGTTGCTGATAAATAAAGAAAAGACTCTGGCCATTTTAATAAAAGATTATTAAGAAGGGTAAACATACAAATTTTTTAAATAAAATTAAATACAATTCATTTAAATAAAGCTCACTGCATTAGTTCATTTCTTACATTTTCTTTAACAGCTATGTGTGGCTGTATTTGATATTTCAGTTGAATCATCATTCAGTTTACATGTCAGCTAAGACTGATTATATCTATAATATCCAGTCACCACATTATTTTTTTTCTGGAGAGATAATCACATGAAGAGAAAAATAGTTGGCTATCTTTTAATTATTGATTTCATTAAAGGCTATGACTATTTCAATGTTGGTAGTTCTAATGAAACCCTTATCTATATAATTTATGAGCAGAGCATTGTATTTTGTCTCTATAGTTCATTTCTTATTACAGCTTTTTTTGAAGGCCCTGACAAGAAAAAAGACATAGCAATCAATATGCTGTTAGCATCAGCCATCTACAACTAGCATTAGGTATCTCTAATGAGACTTAAAAATTATTACATGAGAATACGTGTTATAGAAAGTCAGGGAACAAAAACAAAAATTGGGATAATAGGGTAAGTAACATATTTTAGACTGCCAGGAAACAAAACTACTTCAGTGTGGCTAAGAATGAATCTATATATTCTTTACTAGAAGAAACAAACAAACAAACAAGAATCATAATGTAATAAGCAAGTGTCTAGAAATTAGATGCTTTCATTACTATTTCTCATATTTGCTCCTGACGTTTGACATCTCAGCAGTCTTTATCTCTTTTTATTTATTTTACAAATGGGACATTATCTCATCTCTTGCAAAAAGTACAGAAGATGGGAAGAAAATATTTCTTATTACACTGTTTATAGTGTAGGGTAGTAGGGTACATTATTTAATAAATGAATACGTTTTAAAACATCCCTTTTTACAATCCTGTAATCCCTTAATTCAGGGTAGAGTTGGGGCAGCTGGAGGGAGCTTACTAGCCAGAGGGTAGTAAGGGTTTACTAGCCAGATGCCCTTCCTGATGCCATGTGGCATTTGCAGCAGATATTTTTTTCTTTGAGCCCTAAGAGAGAGACATCTGTCACTACCTAGGATTGAACTCTCAACCTTCCAAGTGGGAGGCAAGTGTCTTCACCACTAGGCCACCACACCACTTATAATAAATGAATAAATATTTTGAATTAAAAAATCTAATAAAAGTAACACTGTTGGTTTCCAACCAGTAAGGTAGACAAGTTCTCCTTATACTGCTAATAATGGAGTGCTAAAAAACAGGCACTCAGGTTCGAAACCTGAGTGCCACACAATGGGATGAGCTCCCATTCCTGCCCTAGCTCCTGCCCATCTAGCAATCCAAAAGCATGCAAAAATGTGAGTAGATTAATAGCTACCACTTCAGTGGGAAGGTTAACAGCATTCCATGTGTCTTTAACGTATAGCCATGGTGGCTATACGACCATGGGAAATGTCTTCAGACAATGCTGGCTCCCTCAGTCAAGGACCAGCGGAGCACCCCACCCTAGAGTCGGACATGACTGGACAGGGAAACTTTTACCTTTACCGTTGCTCATTTTGATACATACTAAAAATTTCAGATGTGAACTATTCCATAAGCTGAACTTCAGTCAACAATACAAGGCTATCCAAAAAAGGTAACTTTATTTATTTATCAAACTTTTTAATTACCCATCTTCCTCATAGAGGGGCTCTGGACAGTAATAGTACTTTAGAGTATGTTAACGGAACTACAGTTTTCAAAAGGCGTATTTCTTCATTAGATAGATCTCATACAATCTAGTACTCAGCAGTATGATTCAAAAGAAGGCAATGAAAGAACATGGGCATGACCTAGATTTGATGTGTGATAGCTTGAACACCAGACATCAGATCCAATGATAAATGGCTATAGCCATCCATACACACACGCGCGCGTGCGCGCGCGTGTGTGTGTGTGTCAAAATTGTTCCTTTTTTTTCTTTACAAAACTTAACAGTATCTGTGTCTTGAGTGTCCTCTATCTAATTTTTCTATAGTGTGTATGTTTTAGTTTATTCATTTTTAATAATAAAGTTATTTTTCATATAAAAAAAGATCTAGGTCACCATTTTGAGAAAAACAAAAGGCACACCCTTCTAACACTATTGTTACCTTCTGGCATCTGGGAAACAAAAAATTAAGCCTGGCAGCATTTGTTAATGTCTTCCATATCAAAGGTTTTGGCTTGTCAGTTTGCTTATTTTTGCTGTTTGAGTATACATAAGAAAGGGTAATGTTAAGGATAAGAGGTTTGCAGGTACTTAAAACACCCATTTTTCCCTTTAAAATTCCAAATTCATACAAAAATGAATCTGGATCTATCTGCTTTTAGAGATATTGATGTATCGTACAGGTGTGGCTAAAGAACATTATGCACTCTTCATCAGATAATTTTTAAAAAAACTGTATGCTGTGCTATTAAGAAATATTCAGTATGTTTTTTAAAACTCAAATCTTCTAATTGAGCATCAAAAGTTAAATGTTGCCATAAAACACATCTTACCTCCCATAAGCGAAGAATATCTTGAAAACTAAATTCTCTTTTAAATCTTATTAGAAGCCATCGGAAACAAAAATAAAGATAGCCTGAATCTTGAGATTCTAAAGAAATAGCGAAAAATACATCCCTAAGTCCTCTTAGAAGGTTATTTTAACTTCACAATAAAAGACAACTGGAAAGAAATTCTTGGGTAAAATGATTGAGCTATGAACAAACATAGTAATTTATATAATACTGCCATAACTGTTTCATTGTTAGTTCAGGACAAAAACAATAATATCAAAAGTTATACCTAAAGTTATTTTAACTATAAATACAAATACAATCAAATAGGCTGAAACAGTCATCTGAATCAGGGGTCGCCAACCTTTTGGAACTCAGGGACCACCAAATTCATAATTTTAAATCCCGCAAACCACCTTCGCTCGAGGAGCCCGGCCAAAGTTTCCTGCGCCACTCACACTTTACCGCTTTGACTCCCAGGGACAGGAGTTTCGCCAAGCTATCTGCAAAATCATCTCTCTCTTGAGGAGCGCGCACAGAAGCAGCTCAGGAAACTTTGGCTGGGCTCTTGAGAAACGAGAGTGACTCCGGCTGCTTCTGTCCATGAGCAGAGAGAGAGAGAGAGAGACAGAGAGAGAGACAGAGAGAGACAGAGAGACATTTTGCAGGTAGCTTGGCCAAACTCCTGTTTCTGGGAGACAACCCGAGCAAGGTGGGGAGCAGTGGTGGCGGCATTCAGGGCAGGGGATTCAGCTGATGCGAGGCACTTCGGGGAAGAGCCAGAGAGAATTCTGGGAAGCCTCGTTAACCCACCCCCCCCACTGCTGCCACCGTCCTGTCTGAAATGCCGCTGCAAGCATTCCAAGCAATGTGGGAAGCAGTGTGGGAAGTGGTGGTAACGGCAGCATTCAGGGCAGGCTATTCAGCTGGTGCGAGGCGCTTCAGGGAAGAGCCAGGGAGGCCTCTGACGCTGCCATCTCCCACACGCTCTCCTCCCTGCATGTGTCAGTCCACCCACTGGCATCACCACTTCACCAGCCAGCTGCAGCTGCTCCCCTGCCCACCAGTGCCCTTTGGTTCAGCACAATGGGTGCGGAACGTATCTCACTCCCCCACATGGAGCGTGTTCCTCTCACGTACCCAACTGCACTGGCAGTTGCATGAGAGGGGTGCCTCGCCAGCAGGCCCTGCAGGAAGTGGGGGAGGGCACAGCATTTCCCTGTCCGCTGCCAGACCCAACACATGGCACCCAGCTGGGCTTACCCAAAGAGGGGCAGGGTAGGAAGCAGCACCCCTCCCAAGGCTGGAGGAAGAGAGCCTTTGAGCCCCAGGCACCAATTCGGGCAGTGCCCTGCCAACTAGCCTGCTCGCGCAGGGGGAAGCCCCTTTATCCCCAAGCCACGTCTTCCCAGAACAGTGAGCGGGGAATTTGGCTGCCACCCTCAGCTTGGAACAGAGATGTAGTGGTTTAACTATGCCCTCCACTTGCCGCAGCAGCACCATTACCTCGTCCTGGCCGGCGAGAAGATTTCCAACCCCACCATGGGCCAGTCCCATATTCCAGAGCTGCAGTAGTCACAAGACTGGCCCTTTGGGCATCCCGGAGCAGCTNTCCCTCCCCCGCCATTGGTCTTACCTTCCATTTCCAGTTCACTCAAGATAAGGTTTGTGCTCGGCCGAAGGGTGGGGACCAGCGGGTGGGCGGGCCATGTGGGCAGCGCAGCCTTGTGTTCTCACACAGCCTGGATTNGGCGGAGGGGTGGGGGCCAGGGGGTGGGCGGGCCATGTGGGCAGCGCAGCCTTGTGTTCTCACACAGCCTGGATTAATTGCTTTTGGGGGGGTGCTTTGGGGGGGACATTTCTCTGCGGACCACCAAATTTTTCTCACACACCAGTGGCCCACAGCCCACCGGTTGGCGACCCACATTAAACTCTAGGGCATAAAGATTGCTTTTTAAGATTAGAGATGTATGAACCAGGGTGGTTAAAAAAAACTTGGTTCAAAATTATGCATAAAGTAAGTTGCTATCTACCGGTAAAAACCAGACTCTTCAAAACTAAGAAAATAATTGATGCAACAAAATGGTGTAAAGAAATATCCAGAATAACTATTTTTTTTAAAAAAAAGTATACATACCCAAATAGTTGCAGAATCCACTATCTAATAAGCGAAGTAAAGTGCTCAGTTGAATTAACTGTGTCTTCATGCCTTGCATTTGCTCTTCAAAATTTTGATGCTTGATGACAAACAGAATATTTTATGTGAGTTCTCAGAAATGTATTTAAGTTTAAATCTAATTCTGGTCTTAATTGTTTGCTTATCTATTACATTTAAACAGCCACATCTCATAATAAAGCAATTCTATGTGGCTTACATAAAAGCAATAATAAAATCCAAATGTTAAAAACTAATTAAAAGGCATCAACAGTGTTATTAGTAACAAGATATTGGGGATAATTGATGTTTAAAACAATGCAACAATCTCATCAAATTGCCATTTCCTTGAGATTCCCAGGTCTCCTAACACAACCATGTTTTGAGAGAAAGCATTGGAAGGATGTCAAGGATGAAGTTAATCTCACAATTGATATAATTTAATTCAATAGAAAAATAAATGAAAGCTATGATAAGTGTAGCTACCTCCATCTGTTTCTAAACAAATTGCACTATATGTGCCAGGTAGAATGGGACAACTCGCCATAGTCAACTCATCACAGCCAACTCACCATGGGACAATTCATTGCAGGACAATTCAATACTTCAATGTAATTATTTAAAATAATTAAAACATTGTTTTAATTTGTGTCATTCACATTTCATTTTGTCCCTCCTTTGGCATCCTTTCTTTAATGATTCTATTGCACAATTTCTTCGGTATTAGTATAACTCTTCTCCTGCAGCAAGTTGTCCCGCAGCGAGTTGGCCATTGGAAGTTATCCCACAGCAAGTTGACCATGGCAAGTTGGCCATAGCAATGTGGTAAGCTGATGTGGCAAGTTGGCTGTGGTGTGTTGTCACAGACCCTGTCCAGATGTATTCGCATATGGCTGTCCATGTATGTGAATTCAAGTTATATACATGCACACAAAATGTATAACAGCTGTATTTGGAATATAATTGGGATAAATAACAAGAACAGATTACACAATAGTAATTGATAAATAATTATCTGCATTATAATGAACACAGAATTCCACTGTGTGTGCTGAACTGCTGGCTTTAAATGGAAACATAGATGACATATGTGCATTCTCTCTTTCTCTCTCTCTCTCACACACACACGCACACATATATCTACACAAAGATCTATAGCTATACCTATACATAGATGAAACCTACCCAAAGTTCATTCACATATATGAATAAACGAACCTTATATGGGTTTCACTCTTTTTAGCAGAAAGAATAGTTATAAAGGAATTCTCAAAATAAATTGTACCCTTCCTCCCTGCTATGTTTAGCATTAATCAAGCTACAGTTATACTAGTCATACTGCAGTATATCTTACTTCAAAATCCTTGTGAACAATCTTTCAATACATTACTATGTCTGATTTCAGATACTCTTAAGCATTTTACTCTATTATTCAGCCACCAGAGACCCAGAACTTACAAATATTTGGCAAAATCCAAGAATTGCCATCTACTAGTTTATAATTTAAATGACACCTGGGAAAATACCTCAGGAAGGAAGAGAACCAAAAAAATAGGTAATAGTTCTTAGACTTAAATACAAATGTAACAATGATCAACTACAATGGAAGGTACAACCAGATTCAAGATACTAATTGAAGAGTCATAAGACACATTATGTACCGATTCATTTAAAAAAAAGCCATTTTTGTGATTATATAGATCAGCACTGTCAAACTCCCAGCCTGCAGCCCAGATGTGTCATGCACTGGCCACACCCACGCCCAGTTTAGCAAAGGGGAAAAAAGTCCCGATACGTCAAGTGATGCCATGATGACGTGAGTTTGATACCCCTGATACAGATACAATTCAAAATATTTTATCTGCATCTGACCTCATGTAGCAATGTTAACTCTTATATCTGAATATACTACTAAGTAAGAAATATAATATGAAGAATCAGAGCAGGTGACATAAGAAAATAATATTTTTCAGTGTTAACTTAATAGAACAATAATATAGAACATGAAAATATTACCATTTGATCCATGTACAATGCGAAGCACCAGAAAGCATCCACTTCATTTTCCATCACATATAAAATAGGTGAAAGTAAATCACTCATTCCTTGAACATATCCTTAAAAGAAAAGGAAAAATGAATTGTTGAATATTTCTCTTTTTTCAGTTTACAAATTCTGGAATTAAGAACAAATACTTAGAAAAGATATCCAACTATACATACGTACGTACGTACGTACATACCAGACACAGAAAAGACACGTAGAAAAACAGACACAAATAGAGATATAGAAATAAATACAATTTAAAAACTTATAGTACTTTTTAATAGATATTATAAAGTTTTAAAAGTAAGTATGCCTAATAGTACTGGACCTCCTTCATGACAGGTTACAATATAAATATACTACAGATATATTATGCATTTAAAAATGTTAACTAATATAATTTACTCTTTTTCTTATTACTCTCTTAATTAAAATTTTAAGATTGAATGCATCAGACTGATTAATTTCAAAAAATAATACTTCACAGGGTCAGTAAAAGATAAAGCTTTACTTACCCAGATCAAAGTCATACATACAATAGGTCATCAAAATGTCATGAAGCAGTATCAATCCAGGATTATCTTGACCCTCATAAAATTTATTTGTTCTATCAGTTCTGTTTACATCTTTTTCTAGAAAAAAAAGCACAGATTTAATGAATTTTCAAAACAGCTTGAAGACTATATCTCTGAATTTCCATTTTTAACACTGTTGAACTTGAAATAAAGGCATTAAAACAGCTATTAAAAATATAGTATTTGAAAGAAAAAATATTTCTGTCTCAAAATTACTTCTAATATAGATAATTCTTGAATTAAAATTGAGCCTAGAAATTATGGTTGTAAGTTGTGACAGTCATAAGGTGAGTAACCATGATGTGAACAGACCCTTTTTCAGTGTCAGCACAGTGAAGCATGGGACAAGTTTTTACTGGAAACTGGAAGTAAACAGCCAATTTTCATCAAAACTGTTGTAAATCATGGTCACGTGATTACAGGGGATTGCAAATGGTCATAAATGCAGAACAGCTGCTGACTGCCCAAAATGCCATCATGTGACAATTGGGGGGGGGANATTGCAAATGGTCATAAATGCAGGACAGCTGCTGACTGCCCAAAATGCCATCATGTGACCATTGGGGGGGGGGATGCTGAAACTTCAAAATTGGGTCTTGATGGTTGCAATTAGCAATTTGAAACAATTGCTAAGTGGCCAGTCTTAAATTGAGGATTACTAGTAAACAAATTTTCAAACACTTTCTAAATGTTACATTTTATAGAACGTTGTGATTAAAACAAAACAGAAAAATCAATGAAACAAATCTTATTCGGATTGACTTTAAAATGTTAAATGTGACTTAAACTCTAGGCATATGGTGTTGCTTTATATTTAATGGTAATAAAATGATATGCAATCAAGTTTAAATTTTGTTGGGGTTCCAATTGGATGTTCTGATTTCCCCCCCCTTCCTTTCAATCATGTCCAATTCTCAGAGACTGTCTGAACAAATCCCTGCAATTTTCTTGGCAAAGTTTTTCAGAAGTGGTTTGCCACTGCTTCCTTCTCAGGGGCGAGAGAAAATTACTGGCCAAGGTTACCCAGCTGGCTTTGTGCCTACAGCAGGATTAGAATTCATGGTCTCGTGGTTTCTAGCCTATGACTTAACCATTACACCAAAGTGACTCTTGTTCTGACATCAGATGATACCAGTGGGAAACTTTATCGTATCATGTAGCTTAATTATTGCTATACTGAGTGTTTAGATGCTTTTCTGCCACTGAATATGCCATATAATTCACACCATCACAATCTGATTTGAAACCTACATTGAAACCTACTGCAAAAAAATGTGTTGTCTTTATGCCAATGCTTGTATAATGTTGGTTCTACTTGAAATAAGATTTCAGAGGGTTGGCATAGTCCAGGTCCCATCACTCAAGCAGTGTCATCTTGCAGGACCCAAGAGACGTGCCTTCTCTGTCTCAGTGCCTGTCTTTTGGAAGACAATTCCCTCTGAGATCCAGATGACTCTGACCCTGCTTGCCTTTTCTGAAAGGCTTTAAAGACCTGGCTCTTCCCCTAGACACTGGACCAGGAGGTTTTGTGAATTTCAATTGCTTGAATGTATAAATTTTTCCTCAGTGCAATATATTCATAATTTTTGGTTTATTATCGTTATTTTTCATTATTTGTTAGGAAACAGGCAACTGTATAGATTAATTAAATAAACAAGCAAATAGAAGACCCTCTTATGGAGCTTTTAAAATAATGTCTACATTTTCTAAAATTCATATGATATTGCTTTATATTCCAGACCAAAAAACCCCCCAGTTTAATTTAGCATACTGAAATAACTATGATAAAAATGCATGAATGGACTGAGATCCACTACATTTTTACTTTATATTGTGCGTCTCCTTAGGAAGTTACCTGTTTACATGTGAAGATAAAAAGGAAGGGAAAAGAATCAAACAACTCAGATGATCTGAAATAATCTTTTTAAAATATACAACATATTTTCATCTTTAATATCTGTATTGTATAGAATTTTATATTTCTAAAACTTACCAATAAGACTTCTGTAATCCCTCAGTCTACAGTTCCTTTTTTCTTGTTCTTCGCTGACAGATTTCCACTGAAGCTTCATCCTGAAATACTCATCTCTGAAGAATTTACAAAAATCAGAAATCATGCTAAAAATATTGTGTAATTTGAAATATGAAGCATTAAAAAGAAACACAGCTAGTTCATATTTTTTATTTGTAAGTAACTACCGTATTTTTTTGAGTATAAGATGCCCTTTTTTCACCCCCAAAAGTGAGTGGAAATGTTTGTGCATCTTATACAGCAAATGTTGCCAAAGCCTCGCCCACCCGCCGGCCTCTGCCTCCCAGCAATTTGCCTCCTTGCAGCAAACAGCAAACCGCCTGTTTCAGTTTCAGCACAGCCTGATTAGCACAAGCAGCTGATTGTCGGCCTCCCAAAGATCAGCTGTTTCAGGCTGCAGGAATTGCCATTGGGGCATGCAGAGACTGAAAACAGGGCGTGCAGAGGCTGAAAACGGGATGCGGAGGCCAAAAATGGGGCACACAGAGGTGGCAATAGGCCATGGCAATCCCTGTAGCCTGAAACAGCTGATCTTTGGGAGGCTGACAATCAGCTGCTTGGGCTAATCAGGCNGTGTCTTATACTCTGAAAAATATGGTAGTTGGTAGTTACTACTTTGTGTGGAAATAAGATTAATCCCAGAGAAAGGTGTGACATCCAGCTACACAATTTTGCTGCTTTCTGTTTAAACATGTCACTACCATGTCACTGTTTTAATATATCATGCTTACGTTTTCCTTTTCTGCATACTTGTCCTCTCATCCCTGGTACTATTCCATGAATAGTAACCCAACAGGAATTTCCACACTTCCTTCCTCAAAGCATGGCAAAGCCCCTTGGACCAAAAAAAAAGGATAAAGGTAAAACTGGACCTTTATAAGGAAAACATGAAGACCAGGAACAAAGAAACCAAGTCATTCTATAAGGTAGCACTACCATCCTTAATTACTACTTACAATTTCTCTGGGTACTTTTGTCAAAGTCCTTTGTTTCATTTCTTGTAAGATAGTCAAGGTGAATCTCATAGTCTCATAAATAGGCTAAGTTTCTATCTTTTTAATAATATTACTCATTTTGATAAATGTATGGCCCCTTTCACACAATAGATTGAAGACCTGATTGCACTTGTCATGCAAATTGACTTCAGATGTAGATTTTGCATGGACAAATATAATGAAATTTAGGACTCATTTATACAAAGTACATTAAATTAAGAACATAATTGTATAAATGTATCAGAAATATATATATAAACTTGAATAACTGCATTAGATGAGCAGTGTGCTGGTTCACAAGGTTGGAATGTTGGGCTGACTATCAGCAGGCTCACATTCAAGTCCCCTTGCTGCCGCGGGGTGGGGTTTGCTCCCATCACACGATCCAGCTCCTACTGACCCAGCAGTTTGTAAATGGGAAATCGCGAGTACATAAAAGGGGCAATTTAATGGGGATATGAAAGGAGCCCCGAACTGGGCATCTCCCAGGCAACAATAATGTCACCATCAAATCCTTTCATCATAGAAGCACTTTGGTGCTTCTGACACAAAAGTAATAGTATTGCATTAGACAACTATATGTAGAATTGAAATTATTTACTGTTAAAATGACATGTTACTACTTTTTATTTTCCTTTGTTGTATTTTTTCATTTTCTTTAAAAGCACTTTATGTGTTTTACTTTTCTTTGACAATGTATGCATTTCATCTTTGCAGTTTTTTCTGTTTCTTTTTTGTCACTTTTAAAAACAATAAAACATTAATAAAAAAGAGATAACTTAAGATATTACCCCTCTGAATATCATTTGTTTCATAGCATCTACATTCAATATTCTTCCTTCAGAATCCATATTCTTAGTCCACTCTTCAATTGATACCGGTTGCTTTCTATGAGCTTCAGGTCGTTTTCCTAAATCAATCTAAGACATGCATTAAAAATACGTTACATTATTGCCAAGACATTAATTTTAAAACCACCAGATGAATTTCCTGTTACCATCTAAATTTCCAAGAACTTAAAACTCACTCGTGTAATGACTTCAAATCCTGGTTCTTCCTGTTGATTTATTTTTAGTCCTGGAATAGCATCACTAATAAAATCTGCCATTTCTGATGGAGGCCGCTGCTGATTTACTGAGTCACTTCCTCGTAAGCTATCAAAAATATAGTTTGTCACTTTGGAAAATCCTCCCATTGTTGTTGTGTAAGGATCCTTTTTCAATTTCTAAGAAAAACAAAAATAACATTTATTTGGATCGATGCATGAACATATATGAAGAATCAGGGAGGTATTATGATGAAAACAAGACTCATCACAATAATATTAAAATAGAATTGTATGTATCTTTTTAATGAAACAGAATTAAGAAGTATAGCTTGAATACTTCATCTACAATTTACAACTGGTGCAGAATTTTGCAGACAGGATGCTGTGTATCATGGGCGATGCACGTTACATCAGCAATAATGCTGCTTGCCTATTAATTTAATTTAATTTTATTTTATCAGACTTGTATGCCGCCCTATCTCCCAAGGGACTCAGGGCAGCTCACAACATAAAATCCGTACAATACAATAAATAATTTAAAAAATTATTAAACACTATCAAGTCCAATAAATAATTAAAATGATTAAAACCCCCACCCT
>AZIM01000969.1:161891-173445 GCA_000516915.1 Ophiophagus hannah
TTGACTCATGCAGTATACAGGTCCTCGATTGAAGGCAGGTTGGTAGTAATTGTTTTTTCTGCACTCCTAATTAGCATGATGATGGAGAATCCACACATGGATTGACACATGCCTTTCTGTCCAAGAGACTGAGTCATCAGTCTTTGCCACACCTCTCTGCCAATGGTCAGGACTCCAGTTATGATGAAGGCGCAGCCACCTGATGATCTGTCTTGTGGTATTGGCTCAGCCCCACCTGGACACTGGACCAGACAGTCGACAAGGTGGGAGTGGATTCTTCATTGTCATGCTGAGAAAGGGCATCTCAGGTAAGCCAACACCCTTTCTCCAGCATGCTAATTGGAGAATCCACACACGGGACATACCAAAGCCGGCTGTCCCTATGGACGAGAAGCAGTCTGGTCCTGTGACCCCCTGTCTGTATACACTCTTTGCAGCACCCTTTTGGCAAAGGCCACCTCAGCCAAGGTGAAGGTGTTCAGTTTGTAGTGCCTGATGAAGGGAGATGGGGAGGACCAAGTCGCTGCCCTGCAGATATCCTCAATAGAGGCCTGCGTTGCCCACGCAGCTGTGGTAACTGCACTTCTTGTTGAATGAGCGGTTACTCGTCCGGGTATGGGAAGAGCCTGAGTCTCATAGGCCTTGGTTATACACGCCCTTATCCAACGGCCTATGATCGATGATGTCACCTTGGTACCATGGAAGACGGTTGAAATGACACAAACAGGGCTTCTGTTCTATGATGAGATGACATTCTCTTGATGTATCTGTGGAGCGCCCTGCTTACGTCCAGAGTGTGCCACCTGTGTTTCAGGTCGTGAGATGGAGCAGGACAGAAGTCTGGTAGCACTATCTCCTGGGCCCTATGGAACCAGGAGTTTACTTTGGGGACAAAGGAGGGGTCCAGCTGTAGAACCACCCTGTTCTTGTGAAAATGCAAATGTTCTCTCTGACAGAAAGAGCTGTCAGCTCCAATGTTTGCCTGGCCGAGGTGATAGCCACTAAGAAGGTGACTTTGAATGTCAGATAACGCAGACTAGTAGTCCGAAGTGGCTCAAAAGGTGCTGAGGTGAGGGCCTGTAGAACTTTAGACAGGTCCCAGGTGGGACACCTGTGTACTACAGGTTGTTTTAAATTAACCGCACCTCTGATGAAAGTACACACCACCGGATGGTGGGCGAGGGAGTCCAAGTCTCCGTAAGTCAGCACAGTGGACAAGGCCGCCACTTGTCTGCGAATAATGCTAGGTGTCCAAACCCTCCTGTAAGAAGTCCAGGATCTGTGGGATAGAAACCACAGTGGGGTCTATGCCCTTTCTAGCACACCACTTACAAAATGCCTTCCAGGTAGAGTCGTAAATTCTATTAGTGGAAGGTCTCCTGGAAGCCTGGATTGTCTGTATCATCTTCCTTGAGAAGTTGTCCTTCAGGAGTCTTCTCTCAAGTGCCAGATGGTCAAGTAAAGCCACTGAGGCTCTGGATGTTCCAAGAGCTCCTGGCTGAGGGACATCTTTTCCTGAGGAATTCTCCAAGGATGGGATACTGACAGGTTCACCAGGTCTGAGTAGCATGGCCATCTTACAGGCCAAATGGCAGGGCTTTGTACTGAAAATGGTGCCCTGCATAGTAGAACTTGAGGTACCTTTGATGGATGGGAAGGATGGGAATGTGGAGGTAAGCCTCCGTCAGATTGATGGACATCAGGAGGTCAGCCCCTCTGATGCTGTACAAAATTGTCTGCAGAGATTGCATTTTGAATCACTTGTATGTCAAGTGGACATTCAATTTCTTGAGATCCAGAATTGCTCTCCACCCACCCATCCCTGAGGCCTTCGGGACTATTTACAAGATGGAGTAAAACCCATGCCCCCTTTGGTCCTCCAGTACAGGCTCGATTGCCTAGATATCCAACAGGTGTCAGATCCAATAGGTGTTCATAAGGCCTTTCTTGACAAGAAAGGTGGGGCAATGGGTGAAGTTTCTCAAAGGTGTGGAGAGGAATTCTAGAGTGAGGCCAAATCATACAGTATTCAGGACCCAAGAATCAGTGGTGATGTGCTCCCATTGATTCGCAAACAGGGCCAGGCGGCTGCCAATGGGAGGAGGGTCCTGGCAGTCACTTGGAGTGGCGAAAGGGATGGCCTCCTGAGCCACGAAAGGGCTGCTTGGACTGGAATTGTTGTCTAGGCCTGTCTCTAAACCCTGATCTGTCTGATGGACGGTCAGCTCTAGGGGGTAGGATCTTTGGAATTGATTAAAGTCTGATCCAGAGTCTGTCGGCCAAAAGGGCTACCTGCGGAGATAAGGAGAGGCCCGCCTATCTGTGCGCCTGGTAAGGGAAGAGAAGACCTTGTGTTTTTCCTTGTTCTGAACAAGGAAGGGGTTCAAGGTGCCCCCAAATAGTGAGGTTCCTTTATAGGGAGTGGAGGCAAGCCTCCACTTTGTCCTAGCGTCTGCTTGCCATTGGCAAAGCCATAACAAGCAATGAGAAGTAACATTGGAGGCAAGGGCCTTGGAGGAAAAACGGGCTGCAAGGATGAATCAGCCATGAATTCAGTGGCTGCCACCAGCTTGTTAATATCCTGGTGCATCTGAATTTCCTCTGGGGGAACTTTCACTTGTAACTGGCAAAGGCAGAGTAAGGATATTCTGGTGAAGAAGGAAGTGGCCGCAGCTGCCTTAACTGCCCATGCATTGGCCTGATGGGTTCTGCAGAAATTTAATTCTGCCTTCCTATCTTCGGCTTTCAAGGTCTCTGCTATGTCCCCAGACATCGGCGGAAGAGACAAGGGAGGCCAATGGCTCATCTAATGTAGGCAACTCGAGTGCCTCAGAGAGCAGGGGAGCCATGTTAAAGAAATATTTATCGTTTCCCCTCAGGGTGGGAAAGGTACCTGGCTGAACCCATTGTCTCTTGACAACATTGAGGAACAGCTTAGGACAAGGAATGTCCTGCTGCATTATAGTTGGTTCTGAGAACACCCTGTTATTAGGGCCCTGGTTATCTAATGGCTCTGCTGGAATGCAGAGCTCTGAGCCTATCTGGGCTGTGATTCTTGCTTTGTGAAGCAATGATTTAAAGAGCGCAGGACTGAATAAGCCAGTAAGCAGAGGGGGGGATCAGGGGACAAGTCCTCATCCTTTGAAAAATCCTGCTCCCTATGATCCTCCTCCTCTAGCCCTGATGCCCTGCTGCTGGAGGAATGGGCAGGTGATACCGACCTCTGAGGCCTGGGTGCCTCCATAGGGAAATGGTAAGGATAGATGGCCTGCACTGGAGGCTCAGAGGCCAAGGAAGGAGGATGGCTCTTCATCTGCAGAGTGGAAGCCACACCATGCGAGATGGCCTGTGAGATGAGGGCCTTAATTTCTTCAGACAGTTCGGGTCTAAGCTTATCTACTGGGTGGAGCTCTGCCGCAGTAGGGGTAAAGGTGGCCTCTTGAACCTGGGGTCTATCCCTAAGCTGAGACTCAGCAGGATCAGGAGCCATACAAGCAAAGGGAGAAGGTTTCCTTTTGAAATTCCTCTGCTGCTAGAGGGAATAAAAATTGCTCACTATCGCCTTCTGGTGATCATGCCATTGGAACTGCAGGTATAGTTTGAATTAAGGGCTACAGCTGCTGAGGGCGGAAAAAGGCTGCTTCTGACTGAGGTGAGGGAGAGTATCTCTCTTGTTCAGTCTTTCTTTCTGCTCTGGAGAACTGTTTCTCCAGGGCTTTTTGTCTTTTATTGGCATCCTTTTCCTGAGCTCTGAATGGCCTCCTTGAGTAAATGGCCTTCGCTCTGATTTTGTCTGCTGCATTTTTGCTAGCAGATCTAGCCTTCCTGGAGCCATGCTTAGATGATTTTTTGGAACATGGAGGTTCCAAGCTGTCTGCTGAGTGATCAGCCATCTTAACAGCTTTAGGCTCCATTAACACTGTCCCAGGAGGAGATGCTAATTGCTCAATCCTCTAACCACAAAGTCTTTAGTGGCAGTTTGCAGCCCAGGTCTCTATCCAGTCCTGTCTAGGGCTGCTGGTGGTGGTGGCAAGGCCAGATGACTGAGACAGCCTGCACACTCACCTGAACGTGGTTGCAGCAAAAATGGTGCAGAAATGCGCCCCAAAGTTCAGCTGGGTGAAAACTCAGAATGCTGCCATCAGCTGTAAGGTGCTGCAGCCGCAATTGGCTTCGCCGGAGTTACCCAGGTGAGCCGAGTCTCGCACGTTCTACTAATGGCAGCAGCTGGATTGCTTTAGGAACCCACCCAGTGGGTGGGAATTCTGCCATCTAATGTGCTCCCCTTCTGCGTGGCCTTGATAAGGGTGATGCAGTGGTGGTTCGGGGGAAGCTGTGGCTTCAGCAGAGTAATTCTACACTTCTCTGACTGATGTCTTCTGACAAATACTGAGCAATCTTTACGTCTCTATAGGGCCAAGATTGAGTCGTAACTGGGGTCCTGACCATTGGCAGAGAGGCGTGGCAAAGATTGATGACTCAGTCTGAGCAGAAAGGCATGTGTCAACCTGTGTGTGGATTCTCCAATCGGCATGCTGGAGAAAAAAGGATTCATTGGAAAAAACTCCAAAGTTGGAAAAGATTGAAGGCAAAAAGAGAAGGGGATGGTAGAGGATGAGATGGTTAGATAATGTCATCGATACAATGAACATGGTATTTTGGCAAACTCCAGGATATATTTCAATGTTGAACTTGTTCAGGATGTTCTTCATTATTTGACTGTTAATTGACTTTTAAATTGTGTTTGTTAAAATGTCCATTTTTTATGATAATTTTCTTTTATGTAATGATTCTTGGTAGCAAGAGTTTCCACTTTTTAGAATCCTGGCTAAGACGTTAAGTTAATCTTATAAACCAAAATGATATCAAAGTTGTATGATTTTTCTCAATGTAACATCAATGTTGTTTCTGTAATGATTAAACAAAACAGATTGAATGCCATTTTAAAGTCATTTTTATTTGAACATTTTTGTAAGAGCCTCATTTGGGACACATTTTCTACATGTATTTTCAAAAAAGATGCCTACTGCTCTATTTATCGTGATGTATAAATACACCGAGGCACAGAAAATATTTCAATTTACGTTTTTCTCCCCACCTCATACATTCCCATTGAATATTGTATTTCCCATTTTTCTTATTTATAATTTGTTCACAATTCTTCACTGATATCTTTAATATTTTAACAGATCTTCATCAATCCAATCAATTTCTTGGGTTGCATTAAAATTTTATTATTTATTTTGCCACTGCCAACAAATACCCAAATTTTCAGATGCTTCAGAGAACAACATTAGTGTCAATACTAGTCAGTGCTGTATTCACCTTATTATGCCATGTATTCCAGTGTCTATATTACAGAAATCTGTATATTTTTGCAGAAATTCCCAGTGTCCTATATTACATATGTACATATTGTGTTGTTTTAATCTATTTCTACAAATGGTTCTTCAAATTTGTTTCATGCACGGTCCTTTTTAATAGGAATTCTTGTCTACAGTTGTAACTGATAAGAAAAACAATTGAAAACAGTCAGTTTCTACACAGTATTAAAAATTGTCTGTAGACATAGCCTCTGTGAAGCAGCCATCAACTTACCTTCTTTCCTTTAAGATTAGTGTAAAATTAAAAATTCTAGTATCTGATTTATCTAAAATGAAAATATAAGTCTATAGAAAATGGATCTACTAGCAAATCAACCTGACAAATTTTCCATTGGATTTGTAATATAACTTGCTAATACACTTTTAAAAAATTATACAAGAAAAAGAAATATGTAATTTATCAGTAAGAGTTGCTTTCAGTTAAATTGAATTTCACTTTTGGCCCTATCTTTATGAAGAAATAAACATATCTATTCAGATATCAGTGGTAAGTTATTACAAGCTTTGATTTAAAAAGCAACATCCATCTCAAAGACCAAACACATTTTGAACAAATGTAAGTATTTGTTCCATATGCCAGGATAAAACTATAGCTAATAACTACAGAGAGTGGCCAAAAGCATACATTCTTGTTTTTAAACATAATATTTTAAACCCAATAAATTAAAGTTTAAACTTTAAGCACCAACAGGTTAGTACTAGGTTTCATACCATACATATTTTTAAAAATATTTTAACAGCAGAAAGCAAACTTGTGATTGTATTGAAGATTGTACCTAGAGTGGTCAGTTCACTAGCCATAGTACAATAGGTCCCCACAAAAAATAGATTTCAGAGTAATATAGAAAGTTTAGCATTTAGTTTAGTCACTAGACCAAGATCCTTTACTTGTTCAGATAGCTGTAATGGCATTCTATCCACAGGTTATTTTAGTCTTGCCAGTTCTCATTTGCCTAATAAATTATGGAGAATGAAGTGCAATCAAATATTCTATCAAGTAACAACTCAAGTGAGAACTATAGTCTATTACATAAAAAGCAATATTAAATCAGGATTTCTCCTCTTCCTGTCTGCCTTAGCTACCTAAAACTGCTGCAGGAAGTATCACTTTAATAACCTAGTGATTCCTCATACTTTCAGAACAGTTGCAGGAATGTATTCCAGTCCAGAATTATGAAGACTTTTGTTGGAGAATCTTTTAGGTCACAGCTTGTTTGAAGAAAAAAGTCAATACCTGTCTTCATCCTCTTGGCCAAAATCCCCATGCTATTCCTGGCAATAACAAAGCAATGACTACAGAGGAGAAGAGATTCACTGCATTGTTATCCAGGATTGGTTTACCAGAAATGTGTGTTGCATTTTCTGTCTGATGGTTGACAACCATTCCAGTATGTTTATCAAAACCTGAAGAAGCAGTAAAAAACAGCATGTTAACCAAATGGAGAAAATAGTCTTCAATAACATAATATGGCATCAAATATATATGTTTCAATGACCAAACATTAAAACCATCGTAAAGGCCTTAATTTTACTTTTATTGAAAACAATATTTAAACACAATGCTTGTTTAAAAAGCTGGTGTTCCTTATTTTTCATCAGGAATCAATCATTACAAAGACTTTAAGGCTAGAATATTTATTTATGGTCAACAACGACAGTGTTGACCATAAATAAATAAATAAAAAACTTAAGCCGTAAGATTAATATTCTACAGTAGCATTGTAACCCACAATAGCCAGTGAACAAAATTTAGCCACTTTTCTAGAGTTCATATGTGACTTGCCTGCTAAAAGAACGTCTTCTAAATACTTACATCAATTATTAAGATCAAAACTAAGATCTGTGTCTAAATAGAAAGGATAAGATTTCTGAATAGTGGAAGATTAAGGGCAACTGATTTAACTTTTCCAAGAGACAGATTTATTATTGAAGAAACATGCCATTAAATCACTCTTCTATTAATAGTGAATTTTGTCATTCTCAAGGTAAGAGTTTCCCAGGTAAGAGTTTACTTCACTTTGAGACAGCTATTGACAAACTCTGAGATTTATTGCTTAGTGGAAGATGGAACACTAGTCATCAGAGCAACACATGATTGAAAAAAATTGTATCTGAGGATAAGGTTGCAGATAGTGTAGGCTGTAATCCTATATTTTTTTTTTTCAAAAGCAGCTCTGTAACATTCCACCCTAACCCTAACCCTAACCCTAACCCTTGATCTCAATTTATTCCATTTCAGACAGGGAAAATGTGGGTTTTTTAGATTAAACAATGTCTAAACATGAAGGGAACTAATCTGTTCTTGTTGTGTAACTGTTTATATTCATGTTGGTTATCCAAGAAATTTATAAATCTCATTTTTCTGTTATCTGAATGTTGTAGGTAGTAGGGCTGCACAGAGCTTTGGATCTGATTGCAGTTAAACATTTTGGAGTGCATGAAAGTGCTCATGCACAGCCTGTCTACAAGTCTTAAAGTAGCATCTATGCAAGTTCAAAAAAGTCATTGATTCATGAAAGCAGATAAATGCTTTGTTTCCATTCCCATTAGAATATTTTAATAGTTTAGATTTAGGAAGAATATCAACTCCCCCTCCTCCAAATGTTGATAGACTCTAATAACTTGCAGCTAAGTTGCTCACCTTCAGTATAATGCTTGTTATGCCTTATTAAGAATTTTTCAGCATTGGTCTTTATTATCTAATGTTAATTGGAATATACCGCATATGATGAAATAGCAATATCAACTAGTATTTCTAATTTATTTAATATAAAACATAAAAAATATTTAAGATAAACTTACTCTATGGTTATCAAACCTACATGTTCTAAATCAGGGGTGTCAAACTGGCAGCCCGTGGGCCAGATGCATCATGCACAGGCCACACCCACCCCAGCTCTATGAAGGTTAAAAATATCACAAAACTTCATGTGATGGCAACCTGATGCTGCGAGTTTGACACCCGTGCTCCAAATGATAAGATTACATTACTTTTCTACTAATCTAAAGATTTATTTAAAAACTTACCACTGTACTGCATTGTTGCTCCTAAGTAGGAATCAATGATAGAGCCTAGTAAACCAGCAGAGCCACCAAACACAACAATTGGCCATTGTGGAGCAGATATATCCAAATCATTCACAAAAATCAATTGGGAAATGAAGTAAGCCATGCCAACAAATGTGCCTCCAAGCAGACTTGAAATTAAACCCACTAAAGTAACACCTCCATTAGTACCTAAAATAAATGAAACATTACAAAATTAGCATGTTAAATGTTTAAAATTTGCATTACATACAGCATAATATAAATTTGCACCTGACATATTGCACGTATTTGGACAATATCATCTTATTTTAAATAAAATAACAATATCCATCTTTGTTCTTTTTGCAGCGCAGCAAACGAGTAAGACAAAAAGGAGAATCCCAGTAACCCTTAATCCAGTTTAAAGTAACCTAGCAAATACCATGTGCCACCACTGGTGCAGCATGCTTGCTGAATCCACTTAATTAAAAAACTTGGAACAATACCAACCATACTCATAAGTCAACTTCAAACAACATTCCAATCAGTGTTCACTTCGGTGACCAGATTATCATATTGTATTAAACTGAGACTTGTTTTAAATAGTAATGTCCTGGTTAATACATGACACAAATTTAAACAACTGCATTATGCTTTTAGCAAGTGAGAATATTGTTGTAGTTGAACTGAGAAAAATTTGTATTATATCAATATGTAATATATGTATAGGTTTTTACTCAAACCCAAGTTTTCCAAGGGGACTTACAATATCATAAGAACAGATTAATACATAGTGCATAATAACATAAAAGCAAGACAGTACTGAAAGTTTATTTGCAGTAAGTTCCAAGACTAAAAAGAACACAACAAAATTAATGCCAGGCATATTTCAGTCAGAAAGAACTTGAGAAAGCTATGTGTAAAAATGCCTGCCTGCTCTGACAGACAGTTCACAATGGGAAGACACTGGTAATCCTAGACTTGTGACCAAAATTGAACTCAGAATTTTAGTTGTAAGTTGTTGTGATTGTAAGTCACTGTGTGAACAGACTTGATCTTATGACTGTTTCTATTACAGTTGTTAAGCAAGTCATTGGAGTTGTTAAGCAAATCATATGGTCATCAGTCCAAATCCAGGTTCTCCAATGGTTTTAGACATACAAAAACATTTTTTTATTTAAGAGCTACCTCACCAAATTAACATATTAATCACAGGTATTATAATTGCAAACATCTGTAATGGAATCCACATCAGTAGTCTTAAGAAAGGAGAAGAGCGACGCTGCCTAGGAAATTTTTTTTATAATTTCAGATTTGCAAGAGTCTCTTAAGGTAGCCTTACAATAAAGTAGAATTAGCTCATCTAATTCTGTTTCCTATCTGATTTACCTGGAAGGACTGACAACATGTCATTTTCAGAGATATTTTGGCCAATTGTATTATTGCATTTATTATTCAAATACATGGTAACTGGGACATAGAAGGTAAAGGTCCAACTGATACAAGTCTTTCAGGCCAAATTCAAGACTACGCAAGCTGCACCCAGTGGCTGAGTTTACACATCATGCTAAATCACGAGGGTTTATTTGATTCTGCTTTTGCACAATGTGACTCTACTCACTATGTTTGATAAACCATGGTTTCTGGTTCAATATGGAATCTAGCCAATTATGGTTTGTATAATAAACTATGGTTGCTAAAACAATGTTTAACATAATTAAACAAAGACCACAGAAAGAATGTTGAGAGACTACTACCATTCATTCAGCTGAGATAATTTTGAAATTCAAGCTTACCTACAGGAACTTTTTTCCAGGTTGTTATTAGCCGAGGTTCATGACCCATGACAGTGCCAATTTCTGAAGCCCAGGTGTCCCCAGCACAGCAGGCCAAAGCACCCAGTAATGATAGACACATCCAGGATGCTGTATATTGTTTAGAGAAATCTACTGGAATTTCACCTGGTCCATTTTCAATCATATATAGCAGAGCCAATTCTGCAGGTACACCGCCATTGCAAAATACTTGCACCCAATTTCTTTGTCCACCTGTGTACAAACAGAAAAGCTATAAGCTGTTAAGAGGAAATAAACATTTAGTAGCTTGGAGAGTATGCACTTGGAAAATTTATTAATTTGCTTATGTCAAATAATTAAAGTTTTCAACTTTAACACAAAGCAAAAATCAATATAAAATTATTACATTGTTTACATATATAAATCAGGTGATTCATTAGAAATATGATGTCAAATATTTATTTGGGATTTAGCCCACAGATGCAATCCAGTAGATATTGGTGATTAAATATATTTTTCAACCAATTCTACTTGCAACTTTCCAAAGACCACAAAAATTAGCCTCTAATAGTGCTGGCTTATAAAAAAGTTTCCCTCATTTTTCACAAATGCTTTCTTATTCCAAAAATATCAATTCCTTTCTTTCAATAGAATCTTGTTCCCCAAGGAAATATTTCCAGGATCTTGTGGATTGATAGGGAAAAAGTGAAGTGGGAAAAACCAGCTTCTTCCTACCCCAATCCGATCTAAGCATTACACCATTCTTTCCCTAAAATAAGGGGAAATCATCATTATGAAAATTCTTAAAACTAAAAGCTTACCTTCTTTGTATTCTGAATCTATTCGTTTTTTTACTTCTCCTTTCCACTTGGTGAGTTTGGAAGAAGTAATGAAAAACATGAGCATGGAGGTAAAAAAGCTGTAATTTGCAACAGTGAGGATAAATCCAACAATTAAACCTGAAGGGAGAGGGAAAGTTGGAGAAAGAATTGCCATTTACTTTTTGCAATCATTTTCTTCCAGAAATTTAATTATTTGACTTTTAAAAAGTATATAGCATCAACCTATGTTGAAACAATAGTCCAATAATTTTGTTTTGTGCAGATTATGCAAATTCAAGCAATCTTGCAGGAAGCTACGGGGGAACCATTCAAGAAATATATGTTTGCTGAAGATATTTTAAAGAAAGTAACACCAGTGAACTGGTGGAAGTCACTTAAGCACTTGGATTTAGAGACTGTTCAAGTAATGATTTCACTTTTAACAGCAGTAGCTTCTTCTGCAGGCATTGAAATGAAAGAAAGAATATTCTCTCTCTTCCCTTCCTTTCCTTTGTGGACTTCATTC
>AZIM01000969.1:176537-187416 GCA_000516915.1 Ophiophagus hannah
ATCTCATTATAGCCAAATAAGTCACATTAGTATTTGAAAATCCATTTATTTTGCAGTATACACCCTCTTTGTCCTGAATTTAGGACATCAGCTTGAAGGCATATGTGGCAATTATTGAATATTTTTAGTCAAAAATATTTACACCCCCAAACTCCTTGCTTATCTATAAGTAAGCAGCATTGTTTTGAAAAATTATGCTTGCACCAACCCCCCTCGCCCATTATAAAAATTGATTCCATAGTTAAAAGTTGTGACAATAAGAAATTCTAACATACTATATTTCCGGTGCAACATGGGAGACCATTCCTGCCTAAGCTTAGGCAGCTCTAAATCTCCTTTTAGGGAAACAGATATTTTCCCTAAAAGCAGATAAGCCTTACTGACTTCCCTAAAAACAGATAAGCCTTACTGATTAGTGATTTAAATCGTGATTTAAATCGTGATTTAAATCAGTTTGATTTAAATCAAATCCACCCTGCAGAGTGATATAATCAAGATTGGTTTCTGGTAAATGAGTTAGATGAAACTTGCTAAGAATCATAATTAGATTATGAATTCCATAAAGAAAAGATTGCACAATAATGATCAGGCATAGAGATAGCAAATTTTTCAGGGGTAAAAAGCCATCAAATTATTACATTCTGCTATTCAATATAGACCAAGCATCCTCCTCACCCAAATTATGTGAGGTTGGATGCTCCAAATACTTTTGAAACTTCTTTCCTCCTTTAAGTCCCAGCTTTTTAGCACAGTATTTCTAGTATAGGCAATTTTTTTTGACTGTACTAATAATTAGTATGACTACATTAATAAATTATTTTGAATATGCTAAAACATACATATAAAAATTCTTACATAGTTGCTGTAGTAATCTACTGCAATAACTTTTATTGACCTGTTCTGATATCAGATATCAGAAGAAATATCAAATTTCTTCTAAAAGCACCCCAGTGTCTTATTTGTGATTGATTAGACATAGGATCCTAAGATTCCTCAGACTATTTTTGATATTTAGGGGTATAAGACAAATTGATTGAATATGTATTAGTATACACACACATACATACATATACTTACATGTGCACACATATCACTTATCAGAGGTAACTGATACCAGATGAAATCTGATCCGTGTATATGTGTGTGTACATGTAAGTACAAATATACACACACACATAAAAGTAATATATTTGTTACGAGTTACTCATTATTTGAACACTTATGTTTACATTAATTACATAATTTGAACATAAATAGCCATTCAAGTAATGAGTAACTCATAACAAATTCAATTCTCTGGAGCCCAGCATAACCCTAGATTAGATATTATATGAAGTGTAAAGGAAGTTTGCATAGATTTAGAGACAAGCCACCTCCTGAATTTTACTTTATTTTCCATCCAGAATGCAGAAGAGAATTTGCCAAATGATACATCAAATAATAAATAATTTATATATATTTATCCCTGCAAAGTGATGGGAACAGATTGTTACCACAATAAGAATAGAATATTATTTTAACTGAAAGCTTGCACATGCAACTTTTAAAAAGAGCATAATGACAATAAACAACACATCTTAATGCCGAGTTGAAAGGTGACAGAAAATACTTAGATCTCAAAAATCTATGCATACAACCAAAATTAAGAGATAAAGCCATACCTCCTATTGCTCCACCATGATCAAGACTCTTTTTCCTAAATCCTCGTGAAGCAATTATTAGTGGGATCAAAATTGAAAAAAGCCAGCGCCATGGAGAAATTGGCCGCAAGCTACCTAAAAAGTATGTTAAAAACAGTACACAATGTCAAGACCAATATTCTATTGTACAAACCATAATGATTGTTAAAAATGTTAAAGAGTAAAAGCAGTTTTCATTCTTTTTTAAGTAACATACACTTGAAATTGTATCACTTTATATTCAAGTACAGTAAAATATTCTGATGGGATAGAGGAACAGTTAGGTTCTTTGAAAAACAAAACAAAACTCTAATGGCAATGGGCCAATTGAAGAAATACCCTGTAAGGCAGGGGTCCCAACCCCCGGTCCGCAGCATGCCAGCAACCGGGCCATGCAAACAAGTGAAGCCCCATCCACAGAATGCAGGCAGCATGCAAAACCACGCCCCCTCCAGTCCGTGGAAAACCCTTTTTTCCATGGAACTGGTCCCAAAAGTTTGAAGGCTGCTGCTATAGGACATAAAGTGGAAGTAATATTACCCTTTGTGGAATCTAGAAACACTTTGAATTCACACATATTTTTTCATTCACATCACTTAACAGCCAAAATGTTCTTATTTACTTACCTATTCCTGGCAGTTTACTTACCACTTCCTGGCAGTTTATAATCAAACAAAGTACATAAAATCATAACAGCCCCCTAAAAAAGCAACTCTACATTTTCAGCAATCAAATGTGCTACGATAAAACTCTGTCATGACTGCAAGTAAAAAACTATAAGGGACAGTGCCATCCAGAACTCTGGAGACCAGTGTTAAGCATAGGGGCAACACATGGGAAAAAAAAACCCAACATGTTTTAGCCCCTTTGCTGATTTCATTTGAGTGGCTGGATTCTCAAGATGGCCTTCTGGACCCAAATGAACTGATCAAGTTGGTTCTGCCTGAAGCAGAAGGCCCTGTCAGTAGCTAGAGACTGAGCCATAAAGACTATGCACATTAAAAGCAGCATTTTGAATTGTGACCTATGTGACACAATGGTTAAAATGCAGTATTGTAGGTTGACTCTGCCCACTGCCAGGAGTTTGATCCTGACCTGCTCAAAGTTGACTCAGTCTTCCACCCTTCCAAAATCGGAGGACCCAGATTGCTGGGAACATGTTTTACTCTTTTTTCCATAGCCTCCTTAACATATTTCCCCCTCTATCTTAGACTACAATATGCTTAATGAATTTGAAATTACACTGTGCTTTGTAAGCCTTATGAAAGACAACAAAAAGTAAATGCATACTAGACCACAAACATTGCATCTTGGATTCAAAACATACCAGATGTAACACTATCCCTTTTCTTTGAAGAAGCTTAGGAAATCATATCCTGTCTAATCGCTTTCATTTTATTTATGCAACAAACCAGTTTAGACTATTGGCTAATATATGTTACCATTGTATAGAAGTGTTTCTCACTTTTGCAACTTTAAGCTGGCTAGGGAATTTAGGGAGTTGGTGTCCACACATCTTAAAACTGCTAAAGATGGAAACACTGGTTTTGAGGTCTCATATCATCTGAAATAAACATTGCCAAATCTGTTGGCAAACGTTATTTTAATTGATAGATATCACTGTGACATATGGATGACAGTATTTTAATTACAAACAAGTATTTTTTTCTCAAAATACCAGCTATACACACACAGCTTTTATTCTTTTTATAAATAATTCAAGATGATGAACATACCTAATTGTCAAGCAAACAGAAGGAAGTCGTATCAGTTATAATAAATTATTGACATGATATATTCTGAAGCATCTGAAAGTGTACTCATATTTAGAATATGTGATTCTCTCAAATACATTATAATATTTCTAGTTACTACCAATTAAACCACTAGCTATACATATATTTTAAATATTAAAGTTCTTAAAATATATAATTTTTAATATTGTGAGTGGTTGAATGTATTTGATAAACTTCAGTAGTCACCTAAAATATTTCAGTTATAGAATTATATGGCAAAAGTGTGCTTACATATCAACATTAGCTATTAAAGGAATGTAATAAACAAACATTTCATAAATATCTAATGACTTTAAAAATTTACCATAATATGTGCTTGCGGTCATGGACACAATCCAGAAAGATAAAGAAATACATATAAGTATACTCAAAATGATGATGTTTGTTATCATTTTGAAGTAATCTTTATTGAAATCATTCCAGGAATGAAACAACATGGAAAATCCAGAACTGATAACCTGTGTATAGAAAAAGGCAGAAAATGTTTAGATTGTTTAGATAAATAAAATATATTGTTTAGATAAATAAAATATATCAAAAATCATGGAAAGTCAGAAAGAATGAACTAAATTTCCATGATGAGAAACACATTTCCATGGGAGGAATTTGGTACCTTCATGGAGATACAGAAAATATCTGTGTGCAAATCTGCCCAGTTAAAATATGCCTTAAGTGTTTATTGGGACAACTATTCAGATTTTGTTTTTTCTTGTTGTATGTACAGGTCACTTGGCATGGCTGCTTATGTGTAATAGAAATGCTGGCAATTCATCTCAGGAAGTATATTTTAATGCAGCATAGCAGAAAAAGGATGCACAGATGAATAAAGTAGAATCCTTCCTCACCTTGCACTACTACTACTACTACTGCAAATATTTGTCAGAGTCAGACTCATTGCCACTAATATAAGGTTATCATTCAGCAAAAAGAGGACACGTGTAACAGAGGATTTTTTTGAGTATCTGGTTTTTTAAAAAAAATTAAACTCTTTTCACAACAGTGATCAAACTTTCCTATATTGGGGCCCTGTAAAATCTTCTTTTCTTTGTCTATCGATAGCCTAGGATTTACTTTACAAATTCCAGCAATTGGCTTCAATTCAGCCCCATCAAATCCATGATAACTGTAGTCTGTGAGACCAAATGATTTCTCATACCTTTCTATGGTTCACAAAACACATTGTTACAAATTCTTTATCATAGCTACATACGTTCCCGAAAATAAAGATTTGTTTAAAAACATTTGGGCTCGCTGCCCAAGATGCTTAGGACACAGTAAAGAGCAAATGGAGCTCCTACAAGTAAGGCAGCCCCGTCTCTGAAGGTACTGTGGGGAGGCATGAGCGGCTCGCCTAAAAGGCGCCGAGAGCCTGCAGAGCTTGCATCTCAGCTTCCTGACACACCTCAGGGCCACTGGGGCCTCAGCTTCAGCCGACCTTCTTGGCGAGGCAGATACTCTTCCATCCTCTTCCCAGCGATCCGCGGATCAAACCAGCAAGACGGCAAGGGACCCCCATCAGCGCCGAGCCCCGCTGCAATCCTAAACAACCCTAACCCCGAGGCCATAGATTCATAGTCTAAAGACTCATACGAAGATTGACTCTTCCGAATTAATTTCGAGCCGCTTCGGTTTCGTCCTTCCGGGGAATGATGAGGAACAAAGTCAATTCTATGGGCGGCTTGCCCTCCTCTCTGCTGAGGCAAAACGCAAAGCGCAGCAGCAGAGGATGAGAGAGAGAATATTTTTATAGAATATATAATATGTAGAATATATCTGAGACTATTTTTAATCAAGACCAGTTATAATTTAATAACTTGCAGAGGATGAGAGTGAGAATATTTTTATAGAATATATAATATGTAGAATATAACTGAGACTATTTCTAATCAAGACCAGTTATAATTTAATAGCTTCTGAGTAACATGGACAGGGATGCATTGTAAAAAAAATATATGTAGCATCTCCACCAAAAGCATGCAAAGAATCTCTAGGTTCAAACAAGAGATTATTTAAATTTACATCGGATTTTGCAAGGCAGAGAATCCTTGATTGATGCTTCTATTAGGAAGCTATTTCATTTGGGCGGTTTCTCCATGAATCACTACAATTGTTTCTTAAGCTATAATGTTACCGGCATTCAAGAATTTATTACAGCCATCGCTTCCAATTGTGATAATGGATACTAGAATAAACCCAGTATCAAATCAAGCGTGAACTCAGCGTTGACCATTTATTATCATTCTACTTTATTCCTATCTCTAGCTATTTCCTACGCGCATGCTTCCTCGTGAGTGGGTTAAAGTTGAGCGTTAGAACTTTATTTTTTGTCCGGAAAAGTTAAGATTGTTGCGGGCACTTTTTAGGCTGCTCTCTTCCTCATTATAACCATCATTTCCTTTTTACGCGCCCCATTGCTTCCGCCTAAATGGCTAACTTCCTACAGCGGTTATACACAACTGAAGCTCAAGTCACTCCACCAGCAATTTTCAGTGCTTCAAAATTTTCTGTCCTTCCGGAACCAAATCAAACCCCTGAAGTAGAAAAGAATTTAGTTTTACAAGTTTCACTTTTAAGTGCATAAACAGTAATCAATTTAATGAGACTTTTTTCTAAGCAAACTTAACATTTTATCTGAATTCCCCCTTCATAAATAGCTGTAAATGGTGGATCTTAAATGTTTGAACTGATCAGACCTGTGAACATTAGATTTTAAAGCACAATAACAAAACCACAGGTGACAATCCTACATTCATCTGGGAATGACTTAAAATGAATGATTCTCTGAGTGTGAACACAGTTCACTTTAGTTTTAACAATAGACACATCGTTGTAATGCACAATTTCTTCCCATTCTGTTGAGATTGGGTAAGAAATTGTTCCCAATTGTCCATCAAAATAGGTACAAATAATGAATTCATGTAATAATTACTACTAAAAGAACTTTTTAGTAAGACTTATGTTCTTTCTAAATTTAGTCTTGATGCTAATCTTAGGCATTTTTGCACCTGCTTTAATGGGACTATGAGAGTTATATTCTTCCCAAGGGGTAAGACCACCACCATCACTCCCTCAAGACAGGTGGTATCTCCCAAGGATGCCTTTAATTAACACACATACTCAGCCATCCATTATCTCACTGGCTGCTTTCACCAAGTGAGACAACAGCCCAATTTTAATGGTGTGTGAGAATGACCTTGGGAGAGAGAAGGAAGAGCCACATAATAGGCATGGTCTCTATAGCAGTGGTCTGCTGGTCTGCGAGAAAATGTTGGTGGTCCGCAGAGAAATGTCACCCCCAGAACATCCCCCAAAGCAATTAATCCAGGCGGCGTGAGAACACAAGGCTGCTCCGCCCACATGGCCCNAAGTCTTTCTTTCTCTCCCCCAAACTCCGCCNNNNATGAGTCTTTGGGACCCTGCAAGGCCTTCTACTCCAAGAAGCTGTGCCGGTAAAGACTCATTTCTGGCAGAGTTTGAGGGGAGAGAAAGAAAGACTGCTGCTGCTTTCTTTGCATGAAGCCAAAAGATCCCAAATAAACAATGATCAATCGGTAGGAAAACAGGGTGGGGAATTTTCCTGCAGAAAGTCTGCAGGAAAATCCCCCACCCCATTTTCCTACCGGTTGCAGAATACCCCCCCTCTCTCTGCCCCCCCCCGAGAACAGAGCTCAAAAGCAGGTTAGGAATGTGGCTACCTTGGAGGGTGTGTGTGTATGTGTGTGAGGGATCTGTGTGTGTGTGAGAGAGAGAGAGACAGACAGACAGACAGACAGACAGAGACAGAGAGAGAGAGGGAGAGAGAGAGAGAACATCACCAGCCCTCCAAGGTTAGATCGGATCTCTCTCCCCCGGTCCCTCTGAGAACGGAGCTCAAAAGCAGGTTAGGAAATGTGGCTGCCTTGGAGGGGGTGGGGTGTGTGTGAGGGACCTTCTCTCCCACCAACATTAGCAAGCCACCATNTCCAAAAGGTTGGCGACCCCTGCTCTATAGGAACCCTGGTGGCACAGTGGTTAAATTGCATTATTGCAGGCAAACTCTGCCCACAGCCTAGAGTTTGAGTGTGATGGGACTCAAGGTTGACTCAGCCTTCCATGCTTTCAAGGTTGATAAAATGAGGACCCAGACTGTTGGGCATAATATGCAAAAAATGCTCTGCATTGTAAACCACTCAGAGAGTGTTGTAAAGTGCTTTGGGGCAGTGTATAAGCCTAATTGATATTGATATTGCTATGGTCAGGTATGAGGCAACTGAGCCCACAGAAGGAATGGAGGCATTGCAACTGTCTCAGAAAGAACTCTTTCTCGTTTCTGGGACTGTAAAAGTGAGGTGGAAGAGGTCTATAAAACAGTGGACCACGAATTTTTCAGCTCATTAATTTCTTCACGATTCTTTACAATGTTTATCAACCCCAAAATATGTTATATAAAAATAATTTAATATTATTTAACTAATAATTCTATGATCAATAATAACATAATGGATAAATAAAGTCCAATTGATACTTGGGGTGGATATTGATCATGTTGGCGTAACCCTGCCTTAAAATGATTTGAGTAATTTTAAACAGTACTGATGGGAAGCAATATTGACCCTGTATTTATATGTCCTGTTTAGTTTAATTTGGAAAACCTCTTATCATATATTTTATCTTTCCAGAATGATCAATAAATATTATATCAGTAGTTTCCATATTTATAACTGAAAAAGGGGTTTAAATTAGATCAAAGAAGTTATGGATTTGACTTTGTAAAAAAATGAATTGGAAATTATACTGTCTGGTAATGATGGAAATGAAGGTCTTACAATCTTATATTCAAGAAGACCAATCTGGCTTTTTGCCAAAAAGACAACTTAGAGATGATGTGATACCTGTTTTGAACATTATTGAACACTTACAATTCTATAATGAGAAGCCTATTTTTAGATGCAGAAAAAACCTTTGACAATTTAAATGGGTATGTATGTTTAAAGCCCTGGAAGATATGAACTTCAGGGAGAAATTTATTCAAGGAGTTAAAGTGATTTATGTATCTATGGAGATTCTCAGTCATCTAGGTCATTGTTGTCCCAAAGGTGCTTTTTCAAGAGGCTATTGGACTTTCTTGTTTTTCTCTGAAGATGTTTTGCTTCATATCCAAGAAGCTTCTTCAGCTCTGACTGATTGGTAGGAAATGGAAGGATTTATATCCTTGCAGGCAGTTGGTCATTTACCTGCTTTTAGAGAGTTGTTGAGGCCACTTGGAGGTTTATCTGTGTCCTCAGGGTCATCCTAAACTTCTTCACAATTCCACCCACTCACTGGTATAGGTATGTGGATGATATGTGGGTCAAAATCAAAACACAGGAATTGGAAGTGTTCACCAAGCATATCAACTCTGTGGACAGATACATCAAATTCATGTGGGAAGATGTTAAGAAAAATAGTCTAGCCTTCCTGGATTGTGCAGTACACATTAAGGAAGACAGAAGCCTTAACATTGAAGTTTACAAAAAAAAACCCACACAGAGATCAATATTTATGTTTTGATTCTCACCACTCACTGTAGCACAAAATGGGAGTTATCAGAACCCTACACCACCGAGCTGAAGGCCTGCCTACCACCAAAGATGGGAAAGAAAAGAACTAAAACACATCAAGAAAACCCTCAGAATGTGTGGCGATTCCGAATGGGCCTTCATCAAATCTCAAAAAAGACGCAGCAGGAACTCCTCCATAACAGATAAAGAAGAGAACAATAAACAAAACCATGTTGTCATTCCATACATTGCAGGGATATCTGAAAAGCTCAGAAGGATCCTTAGCCAACACAACATACATGCACACTTTAAACCCAAGAATGCTCTAAGGCTTCTCCTTCCCAAGGATAAAACATCCAGACACAAACTGAGCAACATGGTATAATGCTGTACAATGCAGTGAGACATGTGGAGATCTGTACATTGGGGAAACAAAATAACCACTTCATAAACTCATGGCACAACATAGGAGAACAAAACCATCAGGGCTAGATTCAGCAGTCCATCTGCATTTAAAAGACAAACAGCACTCTTTTGAAGACACCGAAGTCCACATTTTGGACAGAGAGGACTTCTGGTTTGAAATAGAGGTCAAAGAGGCCATCTATGTCAAAACTAAACAACTCTCTCTCAACAGAGTGGGAGGGATAACATCTATCTCCAGTGTACAATACACTCCTTTCAGCAGTTCCAAGGAGGCTCCTCATCCATTTGCACTACTCAGGTGACCCTAAGGACACAGATAAACCTCCAAGCGGCCCCAACAACTCTCTAAAAGAATGTAAATGACCAGCTGTCTAATATAAAGCCTTCCAGTCCCGACCATCCAGTCAGAGCTGAAGAAGCTTCTTAGATGAGAAACGAAATGTCTTCAAAGAAAAACAAGAAAGTCCAGTTGTCTCTTGAAAAAGCATCTTTCACACCACAATCCTTATTTTAATTAGATGAAGATATCCATAGGGATACTGGTAAGAGCTGTTCCTCTATTGAAGTCTATTAGTCTTTAAGCTGGCAAAAAAATTCATGTTGGCATATACTGTGTCCTTTCATTGCTGAGATCTATTCTGCCACAATAACAAGGCAGGCAAGTTAGGATTTGTAACTTATCTTAGTTTTCTTTCTACCCTGTGTCATCCTACTGGGGGAAAGCAACCACCAATCTCTTTTTATAACGTGGGAGATTGCAGGATGGGGTGAACTTAGATGGATGATTAGAATTAGAACACAGGTTTAACTAACTTGTCTGGTGGTTCAAGTAATATGTTCAGGCATAAAAGGGTGTGGCGTAAAGCAATTAGGAACACTCCCAGGGATCTTTGCGTTCTCCTCCTTTGCAGCTGTAACCTGTTGGTCAGGCTATTTCTGAACAGCAATTGTGAGGCTGTACACCTGGGCTTGGCAATTACAGGTCTCCAGACAATTAATGTTTCATTCTGTTCTTGGTTATATGTGACAGACGACAGAACCAGCACTTTTTCAGAATATTAAATCCATGTTTAAAGGCTAGCATTTTTTCAGAAGAAAGCCATAACTATGCTTATAGGTTTTTATTCAGTACAGTGATGATGAATGCACCGTTTGGAGGCTTGAAAACCAGTTTAGGGTTAGATCATCACGAAGAAAATTTATGTGGTTCTAGGGATCAAAAATGACTTGATTGGACATAATCAATCGGTCTTCACCAGAACTAGGAAATGACTTGAAATTAGTCAGGCAGATGCTTTTGTGGCTTGCTGTCTCCTATGTGGAAAGCCAAAATGGGCTTTCATTTTAGAGATGTCCAGGGGTGGGATTCTACAGGTTCGCACCTATTCGCTAGAACCGGTTNTTAACATTCTAAGCAGTTCGGAGAACCGGCTGTTAGAAGAAATTACTGGCCTAATCC
>AZIM01000969.1:187573-204683 GCA_000516915.1 Ophiophagus hannah
AGATGCGTGCCTCGATGTGAGTGATGTTGAATTGGCCACGCCCAGCCAGTCACATTACCATCAAGCCATGCCCACCAACTAAGCCACGCCCACAAAACTGGTTGTTAAAAAAATTGAATCCCACCCCTGGAGATGTCACTGTTGCAGACAGGAAGACAGATTTCCCTCTACCCTCTTCATATCCCTTTTTCTAAATGGATAACTATAGGATTGTGTTAGAAATTTTTATTGATTGAAAGACATTGTATTTTGTTTTTAATGTTCAAGAGGGTTTTTGCAAACATTAGTGCTTAAGAATTTGGCTGCTTTGTCAACTATAGTGGGTGATGTTAGTTAAGTAAACAATTATTTTGAAATCATTAATGTTCCACTCATCACTCAAATTAAATATTGCTCCAATATCACCTGGTAAACCATATCACTTATATCTAAATCAGAGGTGGTATTCAGTAGGTTCTGACCAGTTCTGGAGAACCGGTTCGGAGAACCAGCAAATGCCACCTCTGACTGGAGATTTTACAGTAGCCTTTCCCTGCCACGCCCACTAAGCCATGCCCATAGAACCAGTAGTAAAAAAAATTGAATCCCACCACTGTTCTAAATACATCTCAATTAAGCCAATGCAAAACACCCTGGAAGTGGTTTCCATAGTACATTCCATCCCAAACTACCAATAGCATTTTAGCCTAGCCTGTCCTGTTAATTCAGAACAGTGTGGCTAATGTTTCAGTTCAGTGAATCATTTATACATAAACATCTGATTAGATTTGTTTTTCTTACAATCGTATCATTAGCTTACAAACATTTTAGTTTTTGAAGCATATCATTAAAGTTCCATAGCATCTGTGTTTCCTGTTAATTTGAATGTAACTACAGGTTCCCCTTGAATTAGTGATAATTGGGATTGAAATTTCAATTGCTACACAATATGGTCATAAAGCACAATGCAACTGTATTGCTTAGTGTCAGCAGTCTGGCGATCCTTGTTGCCATTGTTAAGTGAGTATCTCACATGACCATGACATAGGAAGAGGTGCTAAAATTGTGCCCCAGGAAAGCAGGCTGGTGCTATGGAGACCAGCTGAGTGGGTGCTATGGAGGGTGGGCACCTCTTTGGTAATTTTGGAGCTTCTAAATCTAAATAACAATGACAGTGATGATGATAAAAGCTGTGAACCTTTGAAATGGCTAATTAAATGCTAATACAGTAGTGGTACTTTTTCCAGATATGAATGAAGATCTACACAGAAACCAGGAGCCTGAATGATTAAGATCTGGTTGTAAATAAATATGCTGTAGGCATACAGTATGGCAAAAATAATGTGCAGGAGTTACCTTATGATGAAAATTCTAGTGGTAGTTTTTATATTGATATAAAAGCATAAACTGAAAGTAGAATGGTACATTACCAAAGAGACTCTAGGGACTTAATTCTAAGCAATGACAAGTTTACATTGAATGAACTCAATGTTTAGCATTCATACAGTGTTCTACTATGAATTGTTTATTTTGTACTACCGACATGCTGGATTGGATTGTTTAAAGCATGATGGTTATTATAATTGGTTGAACAATCAGCCAGATATTTAAACTGGATTTGGCATTTTTATCTGCCTATCAAATCATTCCTAAACACCTGGGATAGGCAGATGTTGATGTTTGATGGTATTAAAGGTATCATTGCATGATGGAAGCTGCTCCAAGTAAAGCTGTTTTTGCAATTGATAGATGTCAATGCTGATGGTGTTCAAGTGGTACTCCAGAAGTTTTGGGATTGCACATTAAATTGGTACTATTTTTGCTTTCTTTTGCCACAGCCATTCTACCTACAGTATATTTTCAAGTCTTTGTATTTGTTATCTTCTCTAGTTCTTTCTCCTTTATTCTACTGTCTCCAGGTACTATAACGTCCACTATCCAGACATCTTTGACTTTCTTTTTGACAGTTGTTAAGTTTGGAGTGTTATGTGGCAGATGCTTCTCCATTTGAGTTCTAAAGTTCCAGAACTTCTTAATTTTCTAATACTTTGTCTGCTTTGTATTTTCAACAGTTCTTGCTTGCAGGCAAATGGTATTTCTTACTGATCTTTTAAAGGCACCATTATTGCTATTTTGTCATGCTGTTGCTTTGTACTGAGACTATGCAATCTTTTTGCAGCCAGGTGATCCACTGTTCTTTAGCTTCTTTGCAGAAATCACATCTGTTGTTGTCTTCTCAATCCTGGCTTTATATGCATTGGTTCTTAATGGTTGGCTATGTGCAGCCAGAATTACCTTGTCTCTTTTTTCAGTTTTCCTGCTATTACCATTGCCAGGTCTTGTTGGTATCAGCTTTGCCTGCAAGCAATTGCCTTGATGATATTTTCACTACTGAGCTTGGACTTTAAAGATCTTTTTCACTCTAATTATGTATTCATTTCTAACCTTCTTGACTACAGTGCTTGATATTGTCAGATTGAAGGATGCCCAGGTATTTGTAATGGTCATCTTCATCCAGACTCTTGATGTTATTTCTATAGAGTATCTTGATTCCTTCAGTTTTTACTATTTTTTTCCTAATAGTAAGGTGGCATATTTGTCTAGTCCAAACTCTGTTGCAATATCTTGGCTATATATATGGGGAATGTGGAATAGTGATTCTATTTCAGAATAAAATACTTCTATATAGCTTTAGATCATCCATGTAAAGGAGGTGAGATTGCCTGGCAAATGTTTTTAATGTTTGATAGCCATGGCCTGACTTGTTCAATATTGTTGACAGTGGAACCAATGCAATGCCAAACAGGAATGCTGATAGTAAGTCCCCTTGAAAGTCTGGTCTCTTGATATTGATCTCTCATTCTATCACCGCTGACCAACATCTTCTTCCATTGTGCCATTGATCTTTGCACAATGCTTCTGATGTTTCCACTGACTCCTGTTTTTTGTAGGCATTTGGTTATCCAAACGTGTCAGGGAGTTGAATGCCTTCTTGTAATCAATCCAAGCTACATTCAAGTTGGTTTTCTTTCTCTTGCAGTTTTCCAAAATCATCTTGTCAATTAGGAATTGATCTTTATTCCTCTGCTATTGGGGTGATTTCTTTTTTGCTCAGATGGAAAGAGCTTGTTTTCAACTAGATGCTATTGGACTGCATCAACTATCATACCAGTTAGCAATTTGAAAGTTGCTGGTGAGCAGGTAATTGGCCTTTAGTTTCCTGGTACTGCCCCTTTTGTTGGATCATTCATTATCAGGTAGGTTTTACCAGATGTTAACCAATCTTCAATTTTACATCCTCTCAGTCTGTTAAGCTGTCTGGCAATGAGTAGATCAGTCAGATGCTTCACCTCAAAACCATGCAGTTTGTCTTCACCTGGTGCTAACACCGTATTTCCTCCAAAATAAGACTCTGTCTTATTTTCTTTTCGGCCCCAAAATAAGCACCAGATCTTATTTTCAGGGGAAGTCTTGCCTGCTTACCTTAGGACCACCACAGCCATACCTCCCACACCTGGTCACCTGTTGCGCTGCTGCCCGACTTCTTCTGTGGCTGCTTGCATGACGAGCAGCAGGATGTCACAAGGTTCGTTGTGCTGATGTCACTGTGAGTGGCAGAATGCCACCAGGCTTGTCATGCTGCTGCTAGAGGCAGAATGCCACCATGCTTGTCGCACTGGTGCAATTTGTGGTGGCACCAGCACAGCAAGCCTTGCAGTGTCCTCCTGCTTGCGGCAGCACTAGCACTAGCATGGTACTCACAGGGGTACCATGCAATGAGCCTTGCAGCATTCTGCCACTTGTGGTGGCACCAGCACAATGCACCTCATGGCATCTGGCCACAAGTGGCCACAAGCAGCTGCAGAAGAAGTTGGGCAGCAGCATGACAGGTGTTGGGGCATGGGAGGCCTGGCTGCAGCAGTCCTGAGGTAAGTAGTTGCAGGGCACGTGAGGCAGCTCCACCCCCCACCCCAGCTTGATTTTTATACTTGCGCCTTGCCCTACCTTGTGCAATCAGATGGTAGATGGGGCTTAAGTAGGGCTTAATTTGGGGGTAGGGCTTATATTGGGTGCAGGCATGGAAAATCAGGCTAGGGCTTGTTTTCAGGATAGGACATATTTTCAGGGTAGCATGGTCTTTGTTGACTCAGTTAATGACTGATCCAGAATGGGTTTCTGTAAATTACATTTCACCATGTTGTTTAGGAAGAGACTCTTCATCTGGCTCAGATGAGATCTGTCCAATATGGTTGAACCTCTGGCATAGCTGTCATCTTTCTCAGAGCATTCAAGCCCCATAATGACATCAAGGCAGTGCCTCACTAAGGAAGATTACACACATACACGTAATGTAATGTAATGTAATGTAATGTATCATAATGTAATGTAACGTAGCATAATATAACATTATGGTTCGTCTCACAGTCAGATGTTTAGACTGGATTTGACATTTTTATCCACTTAGTCCTTTATTATTATAATTTTAATCTGCCTTTTAAAAATATTTTTGGTCAATTCAAAACAGCAAACATTCCTAACACTTCTGCCTATTTATTGGGATGCCGTCAGATTAATCTCAGGTTTGACCTGAAAAACCCAGTTCTTGAATATCAAAAGTAGTCATATTTTTTTCTTGAAGGTGTTAAATTTCTGATAGCAGATAATCACTGGTTTTTGGCAATTATCCTATTACTATTGACTCAACAGTTGCTTTATGTACATATTTTTTCTTCTTCTTACAGACTTGACTCCTCTTTCCGATCACATGTTGGACTGACTATATTAAGCTTACATATGTCGGTATTATCACAGAACTTCAAAACTGTTCCTGAACTTTTTGCCTCCTCTGGCCAGACACATTAACATGTACATTACTGTCACAGGCTTTGTTGAAACCTGTCAATAAGAAAAACTAAATTTATAATAAATTCTGGCCTAAGAATTATATTTTTTAAAAGTCAACATAACATTCACCTAAACCAAATACTTTTTTAAAATAATACAATACCCTAAAATTAAAACCAGGAGACCAAGATAAATAAAATATATTGTAAAGATATTAACTGATATCCAAATACTACATCAAAATCATGCAAAACCTTGGCTCCTCTTGAAGATGGGAAGAGAACATTTAAGATTCCATTTCCAACAATAAAATATTCTGAGATCAAACAGGAGAAAGAGATTAAGACCCAAGACTCAAAGGTCCACATAATCTAAAAAATTAAATGATTAATCTAAAAAGCTGTTCAAGAAAAATGCAAAGTTAATAAACAGTTACAGTTTAAAGCCTATTCCTACACAAATTATCTAAATGTCTGATGCAAAGCTTACCTTCTAAAGAGTCTCAGCAATAATCGAGCTGATGTTGATCAGCAAGTACCAGATGCAATGTGAACCAGAAAAGAATCTAGGGAGTTGTTCCTCTTAGTTGTTTTCCCTAGGAAGCTAGTGGATTATATTCTCTTGCATCACTACTACTGACAGTTTAATAACAGTTTTGGGCAGTATCTTAGACCACCTTTCTACAATTGCATATATTTATGTTGCAAGCTACTATTTCTATCACTAGCTTCAGCAGCATCACATTTTACCTCCAGTTCTATTTTCCTTTATTATTTCTTTTCCATTCTATTTCTCATTTTTTCATAAGTGTTTGTTAATTTGTAAGTATATTGACTATACACATATGAGAAATATAGCACACATCAAATGTAAGAAAGAAACATATTAAATATTGTGTGAAATAATGTTATATGTTACTAATAATTAAAGTAAAAATAAATAAAAATCTCTACCCAATTACTTGGCAAGTAAGCCTTGTTGATTTCAATATAGCTTCTGAAGAGATATGTATAGAAATCCAATATTTAAATTAGAATTCTTTGGATAAAATTCTCTTAAATGCAATGAGACTATTGTGCAAATACCTATACATTCATGACTGTCATTTACACATGTCAGTATATTAGCTGCACTAGTTATATTAAGAAAACATGCCTCTTTTTGTGCTAGAAGGGTTTATAGAATTTTCTCACAGTGGTACAGGTAGAAAAAAAAATGTAAAACAGACTGAAATAGAAGAAATAAATACGTAGAATAGCAAGACTGATATCACTTACCTGTTACCGAGAATCTTGCACAGCTTTGAAATCCAAGAACTATGGAATGCAAGTGAAATATGTATCTCAAAAACACCACTGGGAATCCTGGGAAAATGTTAAACGTGTCATAGTAAGTTATCAATAACAATCATTTCTAATAGAATAGAAAAAATGATCTGCATTTCCCTTTCACCCACTCTAAATTTGTTTCACATTCTTTCATTTATGTGGAAGAATTTAGGCTCTCTCTCTCATGACTCACTTCCTTAAAAGACAAAACAGCACTGGAAGAAGAAAGAGGGTGTGCCCTAACACGTAGGCTTCACATCAAATTAATGTCTATAATTTATTCCATCATTCTCCTCTTGTGAAATTGGAGATCCACCCAGCATATTTTATTGGCACATTTTATTGGAAAAAGAATTCTGAACTATCCACTGTCATCGTTTCATGTCTGTATAACCCAATTCTATACATTTTCTGGAGGATCTACCACACAAGGCATATTCCATACTCTGAATACTTTTTCAAAAGTAAGCCACACTTAATTCAGGTGCAGTAGTTTGACGTATCACATAGGTTTTATTACTGCACCTAAATACATAGAATTACAGATATAGATCATTAAGTAATACATAATTGCTGTTTTTCATTCAGCCACATGGCTGAGCAAATGTGATATATCTTAGTTAATGTACTAAGATGTAAATTTATAATTATTATTTAAAAAACAAAACAAACCCAATTCAAAAAAGACAGTTTTCATGTACAAAATCATTCAAAACAAGGACTGGGAATCTATGGCACTCCAGATGCTGTTTGATCTCAATTTCTATATGGACATCCAATGACATTGAGAGGGCCTGTTTTCCCTGATTTAAGGCACTTCCACTGCAAACAGCAACTAGGACATTATGTATAATTTGAAACATAAAATCATACTATTTATTATACTACTTTTTTAAAATCATTTTTAAAAGTATAGGGAATGTTCAATTTTAGAAAAATTAAAATAAAATTCATAAAATTCAGCACAAAACTAGAACACAAAACTAGAATCCATTAATTTAGATAACTTTTAATCTAACATAGACAAAAATCCAAAAGATTTATGAGAAGTTCAGTTCTATGAATTGTTACTGGTTTATTTCTGTAGCTGAATAAAGACAAGGGAAATTTACATTGTATTTATTCAAAAATAATTTGCATGAAGTTCAATGTATTATCAAGTAAGCACGTATATATTTAGTCTTTAGATGCAATGGTTTTAAGTTGCCCAATCAAGCAGGAAAAATTCAAGGTTGCTTTCACACCCCCTTATACATGCCCAATAAGTGCTGTTTTCTACTATGTCTTTGTGTCATTGTCTTTATATCAATCTCTTGAGACACTTTAAAGTCTCCTAGCTAGTCTAGGTTTAAAGTAGTGTTTTCCTCTTCTACTACACAGTTTGTGCTACACACATAATTTTGCATACTTCACCAATACTGCAGTTGGAATCTGCACAGTATCTATGGGCACTTTGGCTTTCTGCAGTCATTGCCTTTGTGGTGTATATGAATTGACCTCCATATTCATGTCATTTGTTCTACAGGAGATTCAAGACACCTGGCTTTTGCAGAACTATCTGTGAAACTAATATCTGACTGATACTTTCTATAGTGTTTCCAATACTTTGACAGGCTCCTGACCAGCACAGATTTAATGATTTTTGAAGAGCATTAGACTTTCCTTCCAAAGAAAGTATCAGTACTATTTTGAAGGATTGCTAAAGCTGTATTAAAAAAAAATAGGACTAGCAAACTTGAAAGAATGCAGATAAACATGTGGAGAAAAAACATGGAGCTTTGTTTTTATATGTGACATTAGCAACAAGATTGTTATATGCCCAAAGATGGGAAGAAGAATATATACCGACAATGGAAGAATGGCGTAACATTAATGGAGGTAGCCTGAGATTGACTGCTTGCTTAGAGACAATAATTTGACTAAATGTCATGTGACCTGGAGGCCATTATTAGATTTCTTACAAGATAAGGAATCAACTTTTGACTTTGGGATTTAAACATTAGATTGCATCTGACTAGAGAAATATTGTAGTGTTATAAATATGTTTATATTTCATAATTTACTTTTAGATGAAATTAAGAGGATATTTTATGAATACTGTTTTCTTAGTATGGTGACTATTAATATTGTTAATATCTGTATTGTTAGTACCGTATAAAAAAGCCAGATATTGTTTTGTGTTATTTGTTTGATGTATAATTTTTGTCACTTAATTACTCAGTTTCCTTTTCCTTTATGTTACTTTGTATTTTAACGTTTCATTTTGAAATAGAAAATAAATTATATATAAAAAATGGTAGTTCCATGTTTCATTAAAGTAAAGTAAAACTGGGAAGGAGAGCCAGGTTCTGTGTTGTTGCTAGTTGTTATCTCTCAATGTTATCAGTGCACCGCTAGGAAATACGTCTACCCAGGTTTCAAGTTCTGTACCTGCTGACAGCCCAGAGGAGGAGTGGCTATTGCCATTTGTGAATTGTTACAAGCTTTCAAGGCTTTGCTTCACAGATAACCTGATGTGAGGTGCTGAAGTTGGGCTTAGGGAAACATCTGGGATTGCTGATACTATACCACTGTCCCTGCTGCCCAGTAGCATCTCTGCCTGAGCTGCTGGATTTGTTGCCAGATTGGCAAGGCTGTTGGTCATTGAAATTTTATTTTGCCACCCAGGTGCTTTAGTTAATTGAGTACATAGGAATTTGTGGCCTAACCCAAGTTACTAATGGCCTGCATACTGGTTGTTTTGGTCATGGCAGGATTAATACAGAATCTGGAAGTGGTGGGCATTGACCTCATCCATTGCCTCATCCAGTGGTGGGCATTGACCTCATCATGTCACTTTTGATTGCCTTTCAAATCACTATTGTCATCCCTCCCTGGAGGGCCTCTCTGCTGTTAACCTGGCCACCTGTTTCTGGATCCAGGGCCATCTTGAGGTGTGAAAGCAGCTAAGGAGGCAACTTGGCTTATGTTCATGCTGTGTTCTCAGCTTCCTTAACAGAGGGAATAGTACTACCTGTCATGAAAGAGATGGTGGTCCTCCCATTCAAGATCCATTCTTGAACTCATCTGCTTTCAATAATTATCATCTAGATTTCCCTTTTGGGGGATGGTTTCTGAGAAAGTGATTGATCTGCAGTTGATGGATGGGTAGGAACTGTCTCCAACTCAGTTCTACAAAAACTGGGAATTTTGGGTATTTGGGCCACCCAGACCTAGGGATATTCCACCTCTGCTTTTGGATAGGGTTGCACTTAAGATAGTGCACAACCAACAGGCCTTCTTGGGACTCACATCTCCTGTTTGATGAGCAGGTAACAGCTGTGGCCAAGAAAGTGACAGCTGTTTGTACAGATTCATCTGGTGTGGCAGTTGCACCCTTTTGTAGATCAGGAGACACATCACTCATGTCTTGATCACCTCATGGTTTGACTATAGCTTTTATATGGGCTGTCTAGAAGACCACTTGGAAACTTCAGTTGGTTCAAAATGTAGCAGAGCAGGCAGGCCTTAGGATATCCATGTAGCATCTTTAGTTTGTAATGTGCACTTGTTGTAGGTTTGCATGTGGGTGCTATTCAAGTGCTGGCTGTTATCTATAAAGTCTTTCATGGCATAGGTCCTGGTTACTTGACAAGCCACCTATCTCCCATTAAATAATACCCTCTCTAAGAAGCATGGAAGCACAGTCTCTGTCACGATGCCTGTCCTCTGGAATGAGGTCTCATTCTAATATTGTGGAGAATTTTTTTAATGAATTAATGTTATTCATTCTAAATCTTTCACAGCATGGAATGACTACCCTTGTGACTCGGGTTATGGATGAATTAGAACATATAACTTTCTTTACCATACTGGCTGGAGTTGTAGAGAATCATGGTTCAATTATAGCTGGAGAGCTGGCATGATCTACACCTGTTTTGTTAATCATTACCCCAACCCTATTCCAAAATAATTTTAAATGATTCATATAAAATTGTACAAATGCATTGGAATGGTACTAAAAGTGTATGTCCTTAGCCCACATGTAACTCAAGGGGACAAGAGGAAAGTCTACTAGTATGGTAGTTCAATGTGGGAGTTTGGTGTGTCTCTCCAGTTTCTTATTTTAAGGATGTCTGTTTGTCCGTCTATCACATTTACTGTATATGGCCACCATCCTCATAAAAAACAGTTCTGGGTGTTTTTATTGTTCAAATAGTGAAATATAAAATTAAAAATACTACATTTGATAATGACAGCAGAATACATAAAAGAGAAAGTACTAAACATAAATTAAAAAAACATTGTGAGAAAATTTTCTAGTGACGCATTCTCCCATTCCCTCCTGTTTACATCCCCAGTTGCTAACCACAGCCTAGATATTTGTCTTGCATATTGAACATTAAACAGTATTGTTATCTGAGTCCTTGAGTCCTTTTACCTGGTATTTTTTATTGGTCTAACTTTTTTCTTAGAAACCATATTCTAAATGTCTAAATTTGTCTTGCTGTCTGTCTCTTTGAACCTCTCTATGCTCTCCTGCAACATCCCAGATATTAAAATTATCTATGTAATTTCTGAAATGATGCTGAATAAGATGGGTGTAGGTATTTGTTACTGTCAGACATTATTTTCCCTCCCTGTCTGCAAACTTTTATTACTTTTTGAGCCCACCCAAAATTAAGTGAAGCCAAGCATTTGATATTGTTTTTAAGGTTTTGAGTGATGCAATGGAGCAGTGCCATGCCTTATCTTCACCATGCCTTCAAACTGATAGAAATTGTATATTTGTATTTTATGGGAAGTAATCCTAAAGTATCCTCCTATGACTCTAACGCAGCTTTTTGCCTTGAGGAGTTGAAGAAAAAATGCAGCTCAACAAATTTAGCCAGCTAGAACACAACACGTGCAGCAAACAGGGCAGAAGCTTAGTCCTTGCAAAAAGTTTTGCTATATGACTGCTTTTATGACTCAGTTTGCTGCAGAAAGATATTCTTTCCTTGCTTCATCCCTTTCCCATGCTCTTCAGCCTGGGTCAAGTAACTTACAGGTTTTGCCACGTCTTTCCAGGTATGCAGTATATTTAGCAAATTAAGCCGTTAAAGGGGATAGAGATTGGAGGGCAGAGGTGGAGATTTTATTTTAACATCTAATGGGGGGGGGGGAGAAAGTTAGCCCAGTCTGTCAATCCCAGCTTTTATTTTTNCTTTTTTGTTTTCTTTATTGAAGAAATGTGGAGTTGTGGGGGGGAGTGGGTAAAACTTTCTGAAGATATGCAAATATTGAAATTATAGCTCTGAAAGGCTAGGAAACTCATCTTTTTTTTTGTACCAGAAGGGCATCAGCAGAATCAGGAAAGGCAGGCACACTCCATCTTTTCCTTCCCCATTGTTTGTTGTCAGCAAGTCAGTCAGCTATGTGGTGGGCATGCGTGCAAGTTACCAAAAAAATAGTAAATGCAGCATGGGGTATCTCATGGTGAGGGAGGCTTTGGGAGGTCCAAGGCAGGTAGCCGTGTGCCTGCATTAAGCCTCCCAGGATCTCTCCCACCCTGAGGTATCCCATGCTCCACTTATTGATCTGTGCGTTCAACAAATGCATTGGGGAGAGCAGGAATGGCTGGTCATTACTTGAGGCAGTTCATTTAATATTTGACCTGATTTCTGATCCTAATGGACAAGCTCCATTATGGTTGTAACTTAAGGACTACCTGTATTCCACAGGGTATTTCCAGGTGTTGCTATTCCCTGGCAATGCTAATCAAGAACAGTTTGCTATTATCATTTGCTCTTTTTGTGTCACCTTACATCCTTCCCCCAAACCTGGTCTAGGGTTTAGAAAAATTTCAAAATTGCTCTAGGCTCCTGTTCAAAAACAATCACAGCAGGTTCAGACATATAGAAGTGGTTGTGTCAAACAGAAAGGCAGCTCTGTCCTTTATCATTTTATACCTCTCTGTACTTACAACCTATTAGTTTGGCAACTTGATAGATGGCTAAACTTAAAATCTACACTTGTAATATTTACCCATTCTTACTTGTCCACCTGTTAAAGAAAGTGATTATTTTTCCAACAATAGATGTTGAATAGGAGTGGAAACAACCCACAAGAATCATCACTTTCCTGAACTTATCCTAGGGAACATAGGAAAGTTATCACTACATACTAGCCTCATTGCTTATGCTATGAGGGCAATTAAAAGTATTCCACTTTTCTGCTGTATCATGAACTGAAGGGAAGTACTCAAATAAGTCCATCTGGTTTTGCATCCACGTTTTCTACAGTGACTAAATACATATGGAAAGCCCACAGACAAGGTATTAGCACCCAGCTATTTCTAGCAATTGTCCTTTATAAAACTCTATACTATAGTATTGGCTTCATGATTTAGATTCACAGGGTTGGAAAGGAACTCAATGGTCTTCTCCAACTTCCTGAATTTGAGATGAGATCCTCAAATCATGGTCCTGTAATATTTCTTTTTAGAGATGGATCATGCTCGAACTCTAGGAAACTGTTTAACAACTCTGTCATAGTATTCCTCATTGGATCGCCTTCGGTAAAGCTTCTGCTGCACCTGTTGGTTCTCGTCCTATCTTCTGGAGCTCTTACTTAAGAATAAAGCTACACCTTTTTTTTCTTCAGGTGACAGCCCTTTAAATATTTGAGGAACTTCTCCCCCTGGTTTTTCTCTCTAGAGTCTAGATTTCAAAGTAGACTGAACATACCCACTTTTTGAAAGGTTCTTATCGGATTTCATCTTCATATTAATAAGGCCACTCTTCATTTAAAGCTTATAAGATGATAGCTGTAAGCTCCACATTTTATAGCGGAGAATTCCACAAGTTAATTATGAACTATACAAAACCCACCGGTAAAGCTGAGTTCTGTCTTGCTCTGCATCTACGCCTAAATTAAGCTCTGTGCAGGCTTTACTGGATCGTCATTGTTTTCCTCATAATTTTTATACCACGAACAATTGCCGTTAAAGAACCGTTATTATTTCCCAGTTCCTCGTTGAAGTGCGACTGACCTCCTCAATTTCCAGACGGCGGGGGACTACAATTCCCAACGTGCATTTCGCTGCCCCTTTTGTGATGCTCCTTCTCCTCCCCCCGCTCTCCTTTGAGGAAGGGAAAGAGCAGAAAAAACTAATTCTCGCGAGAGTCTTGAGAGCAAAGGGGAAGGGTGGTGTTGCGCGTACAAGTTTGGGGTCTGAGTGGGCCATCGGGCCACTTGTAAAAGACACCGAAAGTGAGCGGTACGTTTGTGGGCGGGCCAGCCCGAGGCGTTTTCTTCTTCGTCTGCGGCCCAGTTAGCGCTGAGTAACTCCTATGGCGGCTTCTGCGGCTGAGGAGAAGACGGCGACCCCGAGCGACCTCTCGCCGAAAGAGGAAGGGGAGCTGGAGGACGGAGAAATCAGCGACGACGACAATAACGATGCACCCCCTGAACCCAGCGGCAGAGACCGGAGTGGCGCCCGGGGCCCTTACGCCCGACGCAGGCCGCCTCCCGACTTGCGGAGCAGCCTCCCGTCCTCTCGCCGCTTCCCTCACTTGCGCCACCAGCCTCCCCCGGAACTCGGACACGTCCATGGGCACGACAGAGGTGGCGGGTACCGGCTCAAGGAGCCTTTCCGTCCCCAGCCGCCTCCTTCCTCGTCGTGCTNTCGTGCTCGCGGCTGCCACCCGGCCCGCACCCCGACGCCGGCCCAAGACTCTCGTTCTGGGAACGCAGCCACAACGCGCTGGACCGGTTTCGTTTTCGAGGCAGGGCCTACCGGGGCGGAGGCCGCTGGGGAAGGAGCCGAGGTGGCAATTCCCCTGGAAAGCCCTCGGGAGGTAGTGGCGGATACAGCGGTAGCCAAGGCTGGAGGGAGCCTTCGCCTCGGAAATGTATCCTTGTCATAACCGTTGCCTCTTTTTGCTGCTGCTGCTTTATCTCGAGGGAAGGGGTGCTATGCATGAGGCAACTTAAATTTGTTATCGTGGTTCGTTTAAGTCTGATTATAGGTGTCGGTTAGCTCATACAAAGCGATAATTCGGGAGAAATCCTGCTGTCTCGGCTTGCTCAAGGTTGGGTGGAGATTACAGTGACGACATCATAAAGGGTCAAGAGCTGTTTCTAGTCGGAAGGAGATGGAAGATCTGAATGTAGAGTTGTTGAGGTTTGCCGAGAATAATGGGAATTGTGCTCTCAACAGATCTAGAGGTCACTAGGTTGGGAAAACTTTTAGAAACCGAGCAAACGTTGCAAACATGAATGTTTAAAAAACGTTTGCAAAAGGGGGACATATTTTCCTAGACTTGAACTGCTTCGAAAGCTGCTGAAGAATTGAACATTAATAGAGATAGGAAAGATACATTGCTTTCAACTGGCTCTGTCTGGTTATTGAGCTTTGAAATATTTAGAACTTAATTTCACATTTAGTTATTCAGCTTTAGAAGAGTTCAGTACGTGATCTTCATTAATGCTAAGGAGCCTTGTCAGATATTGTACATTAACCTTTTTTAAAAAAATGTCAATTGTCTGTGTTTTACTTCTAATATGATTAGGTTGGTATTTATAAACGTTCAAGTGTTTGGGGGGAATAATTCAGGGAGATTTAGTATGCAACCTTGTATACTATATTGATATTAATATGATTTCTAAACAGTCAAAGGATTATATTGCAAATTACATAGTTAAGCCTGTGTTACTAAGAATATATTGTTGGAGCATGTGGCCTGCATTGACCCAATTAGGGTCAGATATTAACACAGAATTCTGATAATTTTTACTGCTTTTGACTAGAGACTTTATATCTTCCTTTTCATTGAAGGTGTATTTAATGAGTTTGAGCTGATGTTGAATATCATTGCCAAACATTGCTACGTCCACTTATATCTTCAATATATATCACTTAAGGGGTATTTTTGTTTGGATTGGTTTTAATTATGTAGTTTTATTCATGCAATTATGGAGTCAAATGTAATTTTGGCCTGTATTTTTGCATTTTAAATGTATTTAAAAAATCACTGAAAAGTGTAAATTTGAAACATTAAGAAGTACAAATAACATCAGAATTGAAAGTGAATAGACAGTATTTATCAATATCAAAAGCCTAAGTTTGACTTAGCAAAATTTGCATTAATTAGAGTGGAAATAACATGATAAATAATGGAAAGTAAAATGAAAGATTGCATATATAGAAAATTTACACACAATAGAATAAGCTGTTTGTGAGAGAGATAAATTTGAATTATTGTGTTGTAGAATCATTTTTTGTCCAGTTGTACTTTTTAGATCTGATTACTTGACCAAATTCATAGCAGATTTCAAGAAAATATCACTTGGGATGTGTACTGAAGCTAGACATATTTCAGATGAGAAATGATCAAGCTTGATTGTGGCAGTATTTTCAGGAGTTATATCTAAAGTGCCAGAGAGGAATCAGGTGCAATGACAAGCCACTCAAAATTTTATTGATGAATAAATTCCGAAGTACAATATATGTTTTCTTTATTAAATTCTGAAAATATTTTAGAATATTTAATGGTGTGAGTGTGGAGTAAAATCTCTTAATGCTGAACATTGCATTTCAATATTTACCATATCTTCATTGTAATGGTATCAAATTTATCCTAGATAAATTCTTTAATTAATGAATCAGCCAAAACATTTGGAAAGTCCCCATCTCGCAAGCAGAACTATTCTTCTAAAAATGATAACTCGGTTGAAGAGAGTTTTGAGGATCTTTTGTTGAAATACAAACAGATTCAACTAGAACTTGAATGTATTAATAAAGATGAGAAACTGGCTCTAAATAATAAAGAAGACAGTGTGCAACAAAGCAACAGTGAAGTGGCCAGTCCACAGGACCAAATAACAATTGAAAATGTCAGTATTACAAAAGATGCTGTAAATGAAGTGTCTCCTGAGGAGAATAAAGTATTAACCTTTCAGGCATTTGAACTGAAACCTCTTAGGCAAAAACTGCCCACACTAGCTGAGAGGAGCAAGTTGAAAAAAGCAAAAGATGGAATAAAAGAACATTCACAGAAAAATGACCTGGATACCAATGAAGGTAATTTTAAAAAAAGTTATGATTATATGTAACCTGTTTGAAATAAAAGGAAATTTGATTCCTTCAGTTTTTAAAAATGTTTCTCATTGGAAAAAGTTTAAATTTTATTACCAGAAATAATGTTTAGAAATTGAACTTTTTGATTTATTCAAGGTTTGTGTTTTCTGGTTATTGGAATTAAGGAAGCTATCAATTTTTAAAAAGCCAATAGTTGAAGTAAAATATATTAAATATGAAACTTACAAATTAAAAGTTCCTTTGATGTATGCTGCATTTACATAACTAAGTATGAGTTATTTTAACTTTGATTTACTGAATTAAGCAAATTGGCTGGGTTTACACATCTCAATTCATAAAAACAATAGCAAAGGTTAAAATTAACTAGAGGTATGTGCTACATGCATATCTTGAAACTTTCTTTTTCCCCATTCCTGTATTATGTATTGATAATATATATTGAAAAAGAATACAGCAGTTTTTTTCTGAATGTACTGTTGTGGTGGCAGTAACCCATTTTTCCACTATACCATTGCAAAGCCTGCAACCCTGATGAAGCTTTATCAGACATAGTTCTCTGTCATCTAGGCAAAAACATTTTGAATATCATTACAATTTTTAGCAATGGTTAGGAGAATAAAGTTTAATTGGCTACATTGAAAGAACAGGAAGTCCACAACTTAGGACGATCCATTTAATAACTATTCAAAGTTATGACAGTGTTCAAAAAAGTTACTTATGACCAGTTCTGGCATTTATGACCATTGCAATATCGCCTCAGTCACATGATCAAATTTCAGGTGCTTGACAATTGGTATAGATGACAATTATGTAATTGCCATTTACAAACTTCCTAGGGTTTTCCAACAAGCAAAGTTAATACCTTAAAATTGCCGAGCGCATGGGATGTGCTCCA
>AZIM01000969.1:210278-224962 GCA_000516915.1 Ophiophagus hannah
GTTGAGGTATACCTATGATGACAATTACAGGCCTCTCTCATCTTTTTAAGTGGGAGAACTTGCACAATTGGTGGCTGACTAAATACTTTTTTGCCTCACTGTACGTAGTGTTTTGGATCCTTGTGATCCAATCTTCGTTTAGCAGGACCAGTGCAAGAGTTCACCCCAACCTCATGGAATATGCCTCTTCTGCACATTTCATAAGCAATCTATCAACCCCATTATCCAGATCAATGAATAATAATGGCCTTGAAAAACTCCACTAGTTACTGCTCTCCAACTTAAGATAAAGTCATTAATGCTATCGGTATGGTTAGCCACCCAGTTTTGAATATATCAGATTTCACTTTAACAGCTTGTCATGAGAATGTCATGAAGAAACCTGTCAGAAACGGAGGTAAATTATTACTGAAAATGAGATAGATTATTTTCAAAGTGTTCTCTTTGTTCATTAAGGTAGTTACTTCGTTAGAGGAGACAATATGTATCTCACATGATAATTTTTTGGCAAAGCTATGCTGATTTTTAACAATCACGACTTTGTCTTCAAGATACAAAAGGCCTTCTGTATTATCTCTCTAACAAGTTTTTCAAGGCATTAGTGTGGTCATAATCCTGTTAAAAAAAGGAGCAATGTGTACTTCTGCAGAGGCACTTGTTAGGACAGAGGGGTGACTTACTTGCCGTACCAATCTACTAGATGTAGTTTGGCCTGGAGAAGCAGTGTTTGGTTGAGAAGAAGGGAGTGGCTGAGGTTACGCAGAAAGCTGCCTATTTCTAGGACACGAATTACAAGTACTCAATTTAGAACAAAACATTTGGTCATATAGTAGGGTAATTATTAACTGGGTCACCATTTGATCTGACTCAATTTTATAACCACTTTTACAATGGTCATAAAGGAAGTCACCATGGTTCTTAAGCAAACCATGTGGTTATTAAGGGAACACAGCATATCCAATGGATGTTACAAAAATATTGCAAATCATTGTTATGAGCTCTTTGGCATAGAGCTCTGCCCTGCATGGTGCTGAATCAATCTCACAGGGAGCTCTTTCATTCTTAAAATCTAGCTGAGTCCTGCACATGAGGGAAGAGAATGACTCCTGTATTGACAGGCTGAACCAAAGATCCAAGCCTCGTTCCTGTAGTTGTGGGAAAGAGCTTTCTTCCACATACAGAGCGAAAGAGCCATCTGCCTTCCTTCGGCAGACAGATCTTTCACATGAGTGGAAGGGAACTTCTTCCCAGGGCAGGTGAACGGGACTTGAATCTATCCAGGCCTCATTCAGCCTGCCCAGGGAAGAAGTTTCCTTGCACGAAGTAAAAGAGCTGTCTGACAAAGATGGGCAAGCAGCTCTTTCTGTCTGCTTAACAACCAGAACTGGGAGAACTGGGATTGCAGTTGTTGAGCATAGTGGTCCTGTGAGCATCTCATTTAATGACTGCAATTTCCAATGTCAATTCTGGGCTCAGTTATGGTTGTTTAAGTGAGGATTATCTATACAAAGTTATTTGGCAATCTAATTGCCTTCAGAAGTTTTGATCTATAATCTGATTACCTGTCAATAAGTAAGCCTTGTGGGAGCTGTAAGCAAAAGTATGAGAAGAAAATCAATTTGCATAGCACCATTATAGCCTTTTTTCCTGAAAGCAATTTGTGGTAAAGCAGGCAGTTTTTGTTACTTTTATTAGCAGTCGAGGAGACAAAACTATTTGATTGTTTAAAATACACATATGGTTAATAAATATACTTTGTCTAGTCTTCAGATAAAGATTTGAGAAGGTCCCTAGATAAGCAATCTACTGAGAGTGCAGGAGGAATTTATCAGTATGATAATTATGATGAAGTTGCTATGGACACAGAAAGTGAAACCAACTCACCTGGTAAGTGCTAATTTTAGCAGATTATGCTTTATTCCTAATAGTGCCATTTTTTATATTTGCATTCTATATGTAATTAATTATTATTAGTTCCTGCATGCAATACTACTGAAATGTTTTGTTGATTTAAATTAAAATGGAATGCCTCAACAATTTTGCACTTGCCCCAAGTGTCATGCAAAACACAAAAATTATGAATAAGTTAAGAATGTCAAGCAAAGGTAAAAAAAATGCTACAATGGTACAATTGTATCACATTTTGATTTGTTGGTAAAAATAAACCATATATCTTTTTCTTTTTTCTAGTAAATAACAAACATTCTGAACCCCATATATTACTTAATAGGAAACATAATTTGATACACAAATTTGGGAAAAAGCATTCCTTAGCTTAACTTGCCCGGAAATGTTTTTATAAGGATATATTGATGAAGCTGTACAATATAAAAAGTATTTTTATTCAAGATTCTAGCCTCTCCATCTTTACCCATTCTGTTTTATCTTTGTTGGCAGTTTTATTTTTTCCATTATTTTTTCCTGTTTGTTGTAGACGATATATATTAAAATATATGACTATGCTATACAGTATATTTATGAGCAATTTTGTTGTGAAAATAGCTTCTTAATTTGAATGATGTATTCAGATACTATTTTGTCTATGGCACTGCTTGTGTGTATATCTTTCTCTTTCAATCCTTTAGTTTTATTCTGTCCAATTGGTTTTGTTCAAATTATGCCATAAACTATATTGTAGGGTTGTTGTTCTTTTCTAAAAAAAATACTTTATTCAAAAGTTAAAATGCAAACTTGCAAAAAACAAGAACTAAACAGGACAAAAAAACAAAAATAAGTGCAAAGAAGTACACATGTATTGTCCCTTCCAGTTCTATTACTAATAAATATATTACAACATTAGTAGTTTTCCTCCTTGCAAAAGAGATCTATAATATATAAGCTTCCCCAAATCTATTTATCCAAGCAATTTGAACTATCATTTATCTTCTATAAAAAGATACAACTAACTGGTAACCCCACCACCTGAAACCCAGTTCAGAACCCTCTGTTAACAATCCATTATTGTGTCTTATTAGCACAGGAGTCAGCAACGACTTCCGTTCAGTCTTAATCACTACAGTCATTGTCTCTCGCTCATCAAAAATCTCTGTTGTAGGTAACTCCATAGCATTTATTGTTCAAAAAGTCCATACATTTTCTTCAAGTCCAATTTATCACTCCATTCTGTCATCTCTGAATTTTTTGGATTCATAGCCTTTCAGCTTTTTCCACCACCTTTAATTTTTCAGCAAAATTCCTTCTCCATCTCTGTCAGCAACAAATCAATTTCCAATCCATCCAATTGCAAATCAGATTCTGTTGTTGCCTATATAATGTCTTCTTTAGGTTGATATATAATTGTTATTGCTTCATTAAGCTTTTTATCCAAAGTTTCAAAGAAAGCTTGGAGGTTAAAAAGCATTTTGTTTCCAAAGGCTTCCAAGGAAACTTTTAATGTTTTCATTTTTATTTTTAATGTCGAATGTAGTCCCAAAAAACCCATAGGGAATTCCTCTCAAGAACAGTCTGTTAACAACAAGCTGACTGCAAGAGAGATTGAGATAATTTTTCCCATAGCAGAAAGTGAATAAAAGAGACAAAGGGAAATATTTCTTGTGTCTTTAAGGGTTAAAAAAAAAAAGAACCAGAGAAATATTAAGAAATAAAATACAGTAAAACAGCAAATTTCTTGTAAGAGCTAGTGAAATACAAATTCCTTACTATAACAGTCCAGCATAAATCAAAGCACTTTTATTATAGAAAAAGAAACCTTCAGGACATTAACTTCCATGAAATGAAAGCGAAAGTGTTTCATTTCAAAACCACTAAGGATTTTTTTTTAAATTTTAATCCAGCAAGGGTAAAGGATAGCTCAGCATTCAACCAGATGTTTAAGACACAAAATATAAGTCAAAAGCAAAACCAAATTCATAAAGTAATGTTAAAAGGAAGATGTCCTTAAAAATCAAAACAGCTGATAGGAAAACATTCTTTGACTGTTCTTTTCATGAATTGTAACCAACCAGGTTTCTGTTCACAGGTAAGTGGTACAGTTGTCTGAAAGTCATCTGGGGTATTTCCTAGTTGCTACCATTTCAATCTAGGGAGCAAATGCTGCCACAAAGCCGTCTTTGACAGCAAAATCAACTCTTCATCAGCAGGAAAAAAGTAGCTCCAGCCCCCCATTTTTGGAGGATCTCTACTATATTGTAGTGTTATTATGGAACAGATTTAAGATTCACTTTTAAAATACATTTTTGCTTGGTTTATGCAGATAGATACACAGAGTGTCTCTCTCTCACCCCCCCCCCATGCACACACACACCTTCTCTTGGAAATGTAACTGAAGAATTATAGCATGAAGCTGAATAATGCATATGTAAAATAATTCTTAATTGAATCCTGGTATATTTCATCTTTTTATTTAATTAATGAATGAGATAAGCTTGGAATTTAAATTGTGGCATTTATTTTGCAGTTATAATTTTCTTCCTTTCATCATGGCATGATTTCAAGTATATGACTAGAGTAAGTACTGTAAAGCAGCGGTCCCCAACCTTTCTGGCTCTGTGGACTGGTGGCAGAAGGAGAAGTGGGGTTTGTTTCACACAGGCCCACTGCTTGCGCAAATGGAGCTTTGCACACTTGCCCTCCGCTTGCGTGGCCTGGTACTGGGCTACAGACCAGGGATTGGAGACCCCTGCTATAAAGGTATTCCCTTCAATAAATGGTAGTTTGTAGTAACAATCGTTTTTTCTGATAAATATTTTCTAGCATCTTCTCCAGTACAGCCTCCTTATTTTGAATGCCCTGCTGGATATTTTCCTCCTGCTATTCAACAAATCTCACTGTCCCTCACACCACAGATTTCAGTAAGTGATAATACAAGATGAATTTTTTGAAGTAGAAAAATCTGAGAATACACATTTTTTATGCCTCCTACATGCAATTATGGAAGTTCTTTATCATTTGTTTTGCATTAGTATGTTTATTTTGGCCATCTTCAGAATTCTCTTTTAAAGTACTAATTATAGGAGTTCTGAAACAGCTTTTCTGTTCTCTCCTTTTTTGAAAGCACTACTGATCATCAGTATTGTATAATAAAAGTTGTGCTAGAAAAGCTTGATAAAACTATGTAATAGTTGTTTAACATTGGTTTTGTATCCACATATGCTAAGTGATCAGCATTCCAATTTGCAACTTTCTAACACTTCAAGATCACATTGCTAAAATTCTATTTTAAAAAATGGCAGACTTTTTGCAATATAATTTCCCCTCCCCTTTTTTTGTACATAATATATTTTTAGACCAACTACTTCAAGGACTTAAATTGTCTTATAGTTGAAACAAAACAAACTGAAACACATAGCTACTATAAAATGGCTTTATGCTGAAGATTAGTTGCATTCCTTATTTTGGGAGTAATATATTTCAAAGTGTAAAGGCAGCTGCGATTGAAGGGATCTTTCACTTAATGCAAGGTGAGAATACTTGGTCTACCTTGGAAACCACACAGTGCACTCTTGAGAATATCTCGGCACTAAACTGTGTAACCCTTAAAGGGGATCACTATTTTAATATGGAACCAGAAGCAAATTGATAATCATTGCAGCACCGCCCCCCAGCTCTATTATGGTTTCCCTAGTTAGTGGATAGGGCACCTATTGAACCTATTGAATTCAAAGACAACTCCATGTAGATGTCTTAAAGCAATTCATTTGTGAGGTGACAAGAACATAGTACTGGAGAATCTTCAGTAGCAATAACATGTATTTTTTTTCTTTAAATTTGTTTTAGACTCTACCACCAATTAGCCAATTGTACATGGAGGGTATTTCAACTGTCTCTCTGGAACCTCCACCACCTCTTCCTCCTCTTCCACCTGAAGAACCTGAACAACCACCGAAACCTCCATTTGCAGATGAGGAGGAGGAGGAAGAAATGTTACTACGGGAAGAACTACTTAAATCTTTAGCTAACAAACGAGCTTTCAAACCAGAGGTATTTAATAAGTTTTTAATACAGCCACTAGATGGCAGCTCTAGTACATTTTATTTAAAATGTGTTTTGCTATTTTGTTTTGTTTGGGGAAAAATAGGACGATGATAGAAATCAGATAAGATGATGAGTTATTTAGAATTTTAAAAATTCTTCTGCATTTCATCTATTTACTAAGGATTTAAAATAAATGCTATAAACTCTAGTATAATCAAATTGGGAGCTTTAGAATCAAAGTTGGATGAAGAATTGGATCTATGGATAAAGATTACTAATAAAGGAGAATATTTGTACCTCAGTTGAAATGAGGGGTCTTTGGTGCTCTCTGAGCTTCATTTTCTTATAGACGTTTCATTACCCAAACTAGGTACTGTCATCAATGCTAAACTAGCTAGAAAGAAATAAAAGGTTAGTCTAGCATTGATGATGTTACCTAGTTTGGATAATGAAACAACTAGTAAGAAAACAACCAAGCTTAGAGAGCAACAAGGCCCCCTCAAGGACTAAGAAGAATGAAATTCAGCTAGTATTGTCTATTCTGGAAAGAGATCTGTGAAGTGAGATGATTGTTGTAGTTTGTAGATTTTACAATGTGCTTATAACTTTTTTTTTTAACTGTTGGAAAATCCACTGCATTTCTAGTAGCAGAGGGCTTTAAAAACAGAAGGGGTTCTTCTGGTATTCGACATGTTGCTACTCTTCCTACATTGACTACAGTGAATATGTTGTATGATCACTTTCTGATTTTGGGTGGTACGAGAAAGAAGTGTTATCTCTTTAAAGAGTTTAGGGCTGCTGTAAATAGGCACCAAAATTTATTTTTTAAAAATATAGTAGAATTTTTTTGCTTATCCCTTAAAGCCTGTAAGATAAATAGAATCATTGCATATCCCTGAATCCCATAAGGTGCTTTTTTAAAAATAGTTGGATATTTCTTGAATCAGATGCCCAATTGTTTGAAAAGACACCATATTGAATCTAGCAGGATTGAATAATGTAGGGGATTTTGGTGAATATCTGACTTTAGTCATGGCAGACATTATCAGAGTTAATGGGTAATGAAAGATTTATAAGTTTCCTTAAAACAATATTTTACCCATATTGATACACAGAGAAATCTATGTGTTTGAATAGTTTATTGGTTTAAATATATAGTTTTAATACAATATTTAAGTGTTGTAATCATTTCTTTTTTTTTAGGAAAACAGTCCGCCTTCTCTACCTTTTCCCAATAATTCTCATTCTGTGCCAAGAAGCAATCTTTCAGCAGTCAGTATTAATACTGTGTGTCAACCTCGTATAAAGAACACAAAAATTATTAGAGTACCAAGGCCCCCCCGAACAGTCATTGCGGTAACAAATTCTTCATATTTTAAAGTGTCTTATAAATTGTCATATGAGGAAAGTGGCTAAAATTGAATATTTTATTTTTAATTGATAATGCAAGGAAGTTGAAATGCTGATTTCAGATTTGTGTACAGTAAGAAATGAAGTCAACATAAAGTCAACTGTAAAAAAGTTAGTGATTAACATGCTTTTCTTGTCTAACAGATGGAAGTTCAGTGTACATTTAAAAATTAAATGATACTAGATTTTGCTTGTATGTTCAGTCAAAATAGTTATATTCTTTGACTGGTAATTTTATTTCTGCAGCTTCCAAAACACAAGTCAGTTGTTGTTACATTGAATGATTCAGATGACAGTGAATCAGATGCAGAACAACCTAACTCTACTAGTAATGAATTTGGAGGTCTGGAATCCATGATCAAAGAAGCTAGAAGAACAGTGGAGGTAAATGGATGTGTGCTCACATGTATACCATATGTTTCTTTGAAGAAAACACATTTCTTACTCTCTGCGCCTGTCTTTCATTATAGGATAATTTTTATTTTTTTTAAAAAAATGTAAAATAGCTGTTCCTCTGAGCCTGTAAGTAGAGTAAGCAATTTCAGAATCTTCTTCTGGGGAAAAGTCACTATGAAGTTCTGGTTCTACTTTCTGAAAAGCATTAAACTTTAAAAACTATTTTAAAAGCCAGAATTGGCCCTTTTCATATACTTACAATTTTTTTTTGTATTTTACTATTTGCTTTCATGGTTCTGTGTTGTAGATTATGGTAGTTGGCTGATTTTTATGATTCCTTACTGGGAATATGAAAATTCCTTGACCAGAAACTAGAAGTTTCAGGTTCCTTCTGGTTCATGCCATATTTGGAACAGTTCACCAATTTTCAGAATTTTATCTTACAAACTTAAAAATCTCTGAGGTGTTCTGGCGATTATCTGTTTGAAACAGTTTTGGAATTGGATCATTCCTAGAATGGCACATGCTGGAAAAAGATTTGGCATGGTAGGAGACAATGAAGCATTCAAAGTTTTTCAGAACATACTTTTGGAAAGGAACCCTTAAATATTATTGGCCCCTTCCTCAGTGTTAATTGGTGCTACCTTGCTGTCCTCTTGTCTTCTAAATCCATGTTTATAAGCAATCTCCATATATGTTGGAAGTATAACTATTAGAATTCCCAGGAAGTACGGCTGAAGGGAAATACTGTATGGAGACCTGAAAAAGCTATACCATATAAAAATGAATTCAAATTAACTTTTCTTCTGAACTTCTAATACTGTATTTAGGTTCCTTTCTTGGGTCTTTTTGTTGCAGGCATCGAAACCCAAAGCACCGTTAAAGTCAGAAAAAGAAAATAATCCTGTGAGAACTCCTGAGGCCTTACCAGAAGATAAAAAAATAGAGTATAGACTTCTAAAAGAAGAGATTGCCAGGTATATTTAATATACATATGATACTGTATGTCTGAGTGGTGTGGTGGCCTAGTGGGGGAGCTCTCACCTCACAATCAGGAGGCTGTGAGTTCGATCCTAGTTAGAGGCAGATATTTCTCTCTCTGGGCATACTGAAAATGTATCTGCTGAATAAAACTCTGCATTGCGACAGGAAGGGCATCTGGCCAATAAACACTCAGCTCCATTCAGTTGCCCAGACTCTGCCCCGCAAGGGGTTTTGGGGTCATTAAAAGAGGATGGTGATACTGTATGTCTGTAAACTACATAGAGTTGCCTCTGATGAGATGCATACATGTTTAATAAATAAATGCTGTAACAAATAAGTAATCTATTGTTTAAAGTAATCTCCAAGTTATTGTCCATTTTGTTTCAACAGATTCATTTGGTCATTTTAGCTTAGTTTAAGTTCTGCTAATTGGATTTAGCTTATTTTTCAGGGATTGTTCTATTTTCTCTGAATTTTTTTTCTGATTTCTGAATTTGAAACATTTAAAAAATGGTTTTCAAACCCTTTTAGTCGGGAGAAGCAACGCTTGATAATAACTGAACCTTTGAAGACAAGTTCATCTCCAGTAAACTCTGATGTTGAAATTGATGGAGTTGGTAGGATAGCTATGGTAACAAAGCAAGTTACAGATGCAGAGGCAAAACTCAAAAAGCACAAGTAAGTCTTTTCCCTGTGATGTCATCTATATGGTTTTATGGGAGAAAAGAGTTAATATTTTATATTACATTGTTTATTTATATCCTGCCTTTATTATTTTTACAAATAACTCAAGGCATTGAACCTATCCAACATACCTTCCTCCTCCTACTTTCCCCATCAGAACAACAACCCTGTGAGGTGAGTTGGGCTGAGAAAGAATGACTGGCCCAAAGTCACCCAGCCTTTTTATTCCTCTAAATTAAAAAGAGGATTCTGGAATGTCTTCTTTGTAGGCTGGTCCAATGGGCAGTTATTAGGAAGTTGGAAGGTTCTTTCTTCCTTAATTTAATGGACCAGCTCGCCTTGGCTGGTCTGGGGGTCTACTCAGATGGAAAACTATACAAGAGTAATACTCTGTAAAATACCATCTACAAGTATTACTACTAACTAAGTATATCTCTCTAATGAGAAAGGAGTTAAGTTTACTGCAACTTTTGGAGTTGCAGTTTGTTTATATAGTTGCTCTCAATACACTCTCTGCTTATGTGTTTTGTTATTTTTAAATTAGAAAATATGTGACTCTTAACAATTTATGAGAACTCAATATTCCAACTTCCAACAGCTGCTTTATAAAAGAATAACAGTTGGAAGGGACCTTGGAGGTCTATATTAATCATTTTAATTTTAAAAATGGCAATACGTTTTCATGCCTCAGTTCCACACACATATGTACTGTTCACTACTCCCCGTTTTTCCCCCTAAAAATCACTAGCTCATTGGTGGGAATTGTGGTTCATATATAATAAATGTATATAAAGTTCAGTGCTGTAGATTTGTATATCTTTTCACAATCAACTTTTGGTAAAGTAGATACAAATTTTAGACTGCAATGTTGATTCTGATGTTGGGTGGTCAGTAAATTTAAAGAAATAAAACCACTGTTTGCGTTACAATATATCAGTGTGCCATTTCTTTATAATTTTCACAATTTCCCTCCTTAATTTATTGTTAAACATAGTCTGCTAATTGAAAGAAAATGTATCAAAAAATCCTGAAAATATGTGGTAGACTTCAGCTGCTTTTGATGATGATTCTGATAATATAGAGCTTTTATCTAAATGTAACTTTTTTTTAGACTTCTTTTGATGAAGGATGAATCTGTGTTAAAACATCTTCTACAGCAAGAGGCAAAGAAGAAAGAATCTGTTCGTCTTGCTGAAAGCAAAATTGCTAAGCTTAATGAGCAACTGCAAGCAACGGAAAAAGTACTAAATGCTAATAAGATATTTTTAAAAAAACTTCAAGAACAAGTAAGTAAAGTGAAAAAGGCCATTAGTGGTATTTTAAATAGTTGCTTATCTTATTAGATGTGTTTAAGAGTCTTTAAAATTTAATTTAAAAATTTTGGTTGGAATATGGAATTTGTTGAAGAATGTTTAAATGCTTCAGATTCACAGAGTACAGCAACGAGTAACAGTTAAGAAAGCATTGGCATTAAAATATGGAGAAGAGCTTGCTCGAGCCAAAGCCCTGGCTAGCAAAGAAATCGGAAAACGAAAACTTGAACATAGCCATTTTGGAGTAAGTTTATTCTTCAAATTTAAGAACTATTGTTTTGAAATAGTCGTTACTGTTCTAGGCTGAAAGTAAGAAAACAAGATGAAACATGAATGACAATTTACAAATACAATTAGAAAAAACCATAAATGTCAGGTGTAAGTGAAAAACTAATGGGAATATTGCAATTTGAATATTGGCTAGTGTGATCCCATGAACCCCTCAAATTTCTTTTAATTTTTAAGGTGGATTTGATTGTTGCATATCTCTATAATATGTCTTAAAATACATATGACTGCTACTACCCTTAGGATCGAGACAAGAACTGAGGGGTTGCATCTAGTATCAAAACATATTCCAGGCCCAAAACAGCTCAGTAATTAGCAGGAACAGAGCTGTTTGGCGCTCAGAATACAGCAGGTAGCAGAGCCCAAAAAGTATTGTCTGCCATTCCTGCCAGGATAGATGGAAAGAAAAAGAAATGAAGTTGTAGTAAATCAATGAATGTTGGAAGTTTCTGGTGAGCTTTTTCCTTTCTCCTCCTTTTTATCTTCCCTCCAACATCTTCATAGCATAATGAAAGAAATGGATCCTTGTGTCTATGCTTGCTAGCCATTTGGTACATGTTCTGAAAACCTGACAAGTTCAAACTAACTACAAGATCTTTCTCATGACTGGGGTGAAGAGGCAGTCTGTGAGAGGCCAAATGAGACTTGTAATCTGTAAAACTATGGATCATTGTAAATATACTTACTGTAGAATGGTTGAGTTGAACTTTTGCAAATATGCCAAAACGTTGCACTTTTCTGCTGAACATATAAATTCTCCCTAAAAAATAATAACGATGAAATTAGTCAAACGTTGTGTTTCTAATTTATCTATTTATCGTGTGAGAGATAGATCTCTGCTTCTTTGCAGCCAAACAAAACATTGAAACTCGAGAAATCACCTTCATCAAGCCCAAAGAAGCATTCTGCAGAGTTGATTGCACAGGAGAAAAAAAGGCTGCAACAATTGCAACATGAGTATGCTCTGAAAATTCAGCAATTAAAAGAGGCCCATGCATACCAGAATAAGGATCGGCTAACTATTGTCCCTTCTGTAGAAGAAGAATCTGAATTTGCACTACCTCAGCCTTCCCTTCATGATCTTACACAAGACAAATTGAGCTTGGATATTGAAGAGAATTGTTTTGATGATGAAATTTCGTCCAATTGTAGTAGAGAGCGAAGAAGGTCTTTCAGAGAATCAAATTCTTTTACTAAACCCAATTTTAAACATGTGGACACTCCCAAGCAAGAAGCTGCAAACAAACTTTCTAAAAAGACATTAGAACAACCAGAGCTTTTTTTGGGGCTGAATATTGATGAACTAAAAAATCTTTATGTGAAAGCTGATGGTTTGAAAGAAGTATTGGAAAAAAATGCACCATTCATGATTTCTAATGAAGAAAATGCTTGTGGTCAAGTAAGTTGTATGTTAAATAATAGAAAACTTGTAGCTTCAACTTACAGTTAATAATGCTTAGAATAGGAGTTAGGCTAATATTCATTAGCTTGTCTTACTTAATTACTATTGTTCTTGAAAAAGTGGGAAGATTCTAGTCTTGGTTCCAGTGCATTACATTTTTAATTACTACAATGTGAATCTTCATATAGTGTTTCAACATATACACACATATACTCTTTCCTAGGAAATAACAGTGGATATAGACCAAGTCACAGCTCCAAATAAACAAACAGAAGGAAAGCCATACCCATTTGGACCATATCATAGTCCTCTTCTTGTTTTTAAATCTTACAGGTATGAACATGGAGTTGTTAAAGTTGTTTGCCACCAATGGGATACTGTAATAGGGTTGTTTTGGAACAGAGATGGGAATGTCTAATATAATCAGAAAATGTCCTATTGTCAAAGGAGGTGTAAATATGTGTTGTCTTAGAAGCAACTAGGTTATACTGGAAAAGTATAACTTAACTGCACTGTTAGTAGAAGGATTGGGGAAGGACTGGAGATAGAAGTACAGGTAGTCCTCAACTTACAGCTGTGATGGAGCCTTTCAGTTACTGTCATAAAGTGGCTCATCATGTGAACAACCCTATTTTATGACTATTTTTTTTTGCAGCGGTTGGAAAGAAAATGCAGCAATCATAAAACATTGTAAAATGAATGCCATGGTTGGAAAGCAAACTCATTGTTTGCTATAGGGAGTTTTATTGAAAACCAGAATGGAACTAAACACAGTTTTCTGCAAAAAAAAAAAAAGTAAATCATGGTCATTTGATTGCAGGATGCTGCAAACAGCTGTAAATGTGGGCCAGTTTCCAAATGCGCAAAATATGGTTATCTGATCGTGGGGAGGGGCAGCTGTTGGAATTAGGTACCCAATTGGGGAGCTCTGATGTAACTTCAAATGCTAGTTAAGCAATTGATGGTCAGTGAAGGACTACCTGTATTTATTTAAAATACCTACTATTCTGAGTGTGGAAAGAGGGTTTATAAGGACTGGTGCCCAAATGCACCTTCAAAAGTTAAGACATACAGTGATGCTGAGCTCCTTGTAAATGGTCTCTAATCTAAAAGGCTGTGGGACATGGACATATTTTAAACAGGGGGGATATATTTGCTCTGAATTTTTTTTTTTAAAAAAAGGTAGATGGCTGTCTTGAGTTAGACAAAGTAAGTACTGAAGTACTTACCGAAATATCCCATACACTTACTCAGACCTTGCTCTGTCTATTCTCGTCCATTCACACAGTCAGTAGTTCAACGTTTTTTCTATTCATTTTTCACATAATTCTCTTTTTATATAAATATATTAAAACATTTCTGCCTCCTTGCTTTTTGGACGAACTTAGACTTTAAAAAAACCATCTCCAGTGACAACATTGGATTATATTGTTTAGATAAAAATATTAGTGAGTATCAATTTTGATAATGGTTGTAATCCCAGCTAATCTCTTATTAATGGGTTCTGTGCATAAAAACAATTGATCTTCCTTTTGGATTGAATAACAAATAATATTTTGGGTATCTGACTATGATTACAGTTATCTTTGATTTGAATGCAATTTAGTACCTTTCCCATTTTTGCTTTAAAAATTATTTTGTTGATGACAAGTATTTGATTTTACTTATGTTTTTTAGGTTTAGTCCTTATTTTAGAACAAAAGAAAAACTTTACCTCAGCTCAGTATCCTACAGCAATAAGATTGAACCCAAACAGTGTTTTTGCCGTTTTGATTTAACAGGCACATGCAATGACGACGATTGCCAATGGTGAGTTCTTTTGTATCTTAAATTAAGTGATTTGTATTACAGATTATTGCCTGTGGAGTTGAAATGATTTTGTCATTGTCAGGCTGTCTGAGCAAAAACAGCATAAGCAGTTTTAAGAATCATTAAATAAGGTGACATATTCTTTAAAAAATCACACTTGTTTTCCTTTTGTGCCTGTAAAATTAACTTGAAAAATGTACATTCATACTTAAAAGATCTATCCATCCATCCATCCATCCATCCATCCATATATACACACCCACACACATATACATAGATGAGGTATATACAATATATACACATGAACTGGGGTCCCAATCAGGGCATTCCATATTGGAGGTATTAAGTTGATTAAGAGAAGATTCTTCCTCCATCCTGCTGTACATTGCACTTTCCATAGTTACTTTGTTAAATTTAATACCATGTTTCTTAGAAAATAAGACAGGGCCTTATTTTTTTTAGAC
>AZIM01000969.1:241891-253361 GCA_000516915.1 Ophiophagus hannah
CTACCGGTTCTACAGAGCCGGACAGAACCTATAGCATCCCACCCCTGGAGCCCACCTCCTTTTTCCTCCCTCCCAGTCATCCAATCCAGTGTACTGAGCCAATATAGAGTTGCAGCTTAGAAAGTTTGTTGAATGGTGAAAATGATCTTAGCATCCTAATTCTCTAAACATAAATATAGTTCTTAAACTATAAATATTGTCCAGCAAGACTAAGAAAATATTGGGCACTATAATAGTTTAGGGCTCTTTAAATAAACTAGAGCAAACTGTTATGTTAATATGTTTTCCCCACAACTTTTTGACTTACTGTACAACCTAGAGGAGCACTTTGGTGAAACTTGATTGCATTTAAAAATCACACAATTAAAAGTCTATGGAGATTCTTAGTCATCCAGCTCATGGTTTTCCCAAAGGTGCTTTTTCCAAGAGGCANTCCAAGAAGCTTCTTCAGCTCTGAAGAGCTGAAAGTCCAGTTGCCTCTTGGAAAAAGCACCTTTGGAAACACAGTTTTGAAAGTTTGTTCAGGCACTAAAAGAAGCAAATGCTATCCATTGGATTCAGAAACTGACATTAATCTAAGAAATGAATGCAAGCAGATGGCTCAAGAGATGTTTTCATTAGCACTCATCCAGCCAACATTTAATGCTTAGTAGATTTCAGTCTTTTGAGTAGGTCTGCTTGTTATCTGTTAGTTAACTATTAGTAATCTGTTAGTATTAGTAATTAGTACCAATTAGTAATAACTAATAAATAAAAGTCTTAGTAAACTTTTTTTTAATTTCTTCATAGAAATGTTTATTTGTTGTGCTGCAATTACCAATAGTAAAAACAGTAGCCCCTAGAGATACATTGGGACAACTTTTAAGTAATTATCTCTCTGACCAGGTCAAATTTTTTCATTCCAATCTTCTTCATTTCTCCCTTCATACCAAATTTTCTGTTAAGTTTTCAGAGTTTATTCAACTAATCGCCTTAATATAATTTCTTTCAAAAGAAAAGAAATAAAAAGTATATAAATATATGTTTTAGTAACATGTTTTCTAGAGTAATTTAGCCTGGTAGTTTTTGCTGAAGTTATCCTGACAGTGTCGAGCAATAACAGTGGTTTATCTATAGATCAGTTACTTGAAGAAGGTTACAAACTCCCCTTCACTGGCAGTGTTTAAGCAGAGACTGGTCAATCACCTATTGAGTGATTAAGATTTCTGCCCTGAGCAGAAGGTTGGACTCAAGTCACCTAATACATATCAATTTGAACCCTCAACTTGTATTTGCAATGAGTTTTCTTTTTCTGGAGTTTAAAAAAAGTTTTATTTAACATGTTGATTTAGCTATTACTACATTTTCTCATATGCTTCTTTGTAATTACAGGTTACTTCAGCAGTATTGGGAAGAAAACAATATTCAAATTTTGAAACTGCAAGCCAAGATGTTTACATATAATATGCCAACATGCCTGGCCATCTGGAAAATGTAATTCAACAGTCATACACCTGTTAAGATAGATACTGTTTATACTTTGTTTAAAAAGGTTTGCTTCATAAAACTGAAATAGCTTTCAAAATAGTTTCTACTAGGAAGGTTTTTCATTGTAGTCCAATTCATACTCTTTGGGTTAGAAATGTACACGATATTAAAGCGAGGACCTTGCTTCCCCATACAAAAATATTTCAGAAGTAAGTATATTTTGTGTATATAAGTAAGGAAAAATGATTTCTTTCCTTGTTGCTACTTTGGAGTGTTGTACTATTCAAATTATTGACTTCTGTTTCCTCCTCCTTTCTACCCTCCCCTTTATATATCATAATAGCACTATCCAGTGATGATGAACTGATCATTGTCTGCAGTGTTTGTACATAATGGGAACAACTGAAATGTCTTGCTCATGTAAGATTGTTTATAAAATGGATCTTTTTTGTCTCTTCACTATAGATTATCATCATTGGGAATTAGTCTATTACTTTCCAGGATTTTATAGTTTCATTCCATATCCAGTGTTCTTCCCTTAAAGATATTCAGTATTCAGTAAAAATAAATCATTTTTATTTCTTCCCTTCAGAGCCATTGCTGCTGAATGCTTTTTAAAGGGACAAAGAGAGGTATGTAAGGAAAATATACTAAATAGAAATAATTTGGAAATAATTGTTCCAAATAATTTGTCCAATAATTTGTCTCATCTATTACTTAAATTCTATTAATAAAGAAGAAGAAGCGATGCTGTTAGGAATAAAAACAATGGTAGTTTATTTTGTAGACAAAAACATTGTAATGCTTTTCAGTATTCAGAGATTGTACTATTGGATAAATTTTACATAACAACAAGCCATGAATTCTGGTTTTACAAAATATGACTTAATTTGCTCTTCTTTCATATTACAGGTAAATAAATCAAGAAGTGAAATAGTTTGATCTGATGTCCAAACTTAATAGCCAGGGCCCTTAGGCCAATCACAGTATGTTTTATTAATAACATTTTTATTAATCACTTTTACTTACATTAATTACATACATTAATTATACTTCTTAATTAATTACATAGTCCTTGTCCTTAGTTCACAATTCAGACATCAGGTGAAGCTATCCTCTTCCTGGTTTACTTGCTTGAAAGAAGAAAGGGAAGCAGGAGCAGATAGGCTAGATGTGCATATGTGTACCGAAAATACATTCTGGCAGGATTTTTTTATTTTTTGTTGCAAACAATCTATTATGTTCATTTGAAAGAGCAAAAAAAGGCATGTGGCTCAGTCTCTTCCTCAGATGCAGTAACAATATATTTTAGTACCCTTTTGTACCATCCACTTAAATTCAGTTCCCTTTGACCTTATGACATCTCATTTAAATATAATTCTACCTATACCTGGTTAGTGAACTTTATTCCCAGATAAATAGTTAAAAGGATTTCATGCACAAATTTTTATTTTTAAAACAAGACAATATGAAGTTATATTCTAAGAACGGAAATCATGGTTTTGTATTAATTCAAATATGTGAAATTTAACATTGTATTTTTTTTTAAATGAAGTTACTAATATATATGAGAGTTAGTGTGATAAACTGATTAAGACAGTTTGATGTAGAGATAAATGAGGAAGAAATATTGAGTGATAACATCAAATTGTTTTTTGTCTCTCCTTTACAGGTCCATCACTTATATCAGAGAGCCTTTCAGAAGTTACCTCTTTGTGCAACCCTGTGGAAAGATGTAATGTTTTCTCCTTATGTTTCAGTTTAAGGTTTCATTTCAATTTTCTGCATATCCCATGTCCATTGATGTGGTGATATTCAAGCTCTGGCTAAATCTCATGTCTGCTTCCCCATCTCTTACAGCAGTTCCTATTTGAAGCATCAGAAGGAGGTAAAACTGATAACCTGAGAAAACTAGTTTCCAAGTGCCAAGAGGTTGGAGTCAGCCTAGATGAGCTTTTAAATTTAAACACTTACAGAACAGAAAGCACGAATCACTGAACGCTGGGTGCAGTCAGTACTAAGTCCTCTCAAATGCCAAAATCATTTTGAATGATTCTCCAGGCTGATCTCTGGCTTTAGGCTTGTGTAAAGCAGATGAGCCGTGCTGAGCAGCTCAAGTCTCTTTGGCTTGCTTTCCTTGAACCTGGAAACAATTAACATGGCGCCTCCTTGGATAAATGATGCCCACTATGGCCTGCTTCTGGGCCCTGCCAGACTCTCATAACATCATGTACGTAAGTATAGCTCATCCCAATGACAGACATAAAATGTATTAATTTTTTAAAAACCTGCTCCTTTTCATTTTCTTTTGTTCTATTACTGATTTCACTTGACACTCACACTGATGCCTGAGAGAGCTATGTTTGGAGTTAATACCGAGGGCCCTGTTTACATGAAAAACAACCAGTCTGTTTTGTTTTGCTTTTTATTTTCCTGTCCTTGTTTCCCAGTCTCCTTTTTTTTTGTTTCAGAGATTTGTTTTGATTGCAGGATTTAAACAAAAACAACCGTTTTTAAGTACAGTACCTGCCATGGCCACAAGTATGATTTTTGTACTTGGAGGCTATGATGGTAGCTTAATCCCTTTCAGCATTTTGGACTTGTGGCAGAGACTAAAACTTGAAGAGTACAGTTTCTATTACAAATGCCAGTGCATCAGAACCTCAAGAGTGATCAATTCTATTATGTGCAATTTTTGTAAAGAAATTTTAATTTATAATAAAAGTTTAACAGTTAATAATATTGAACTGATTTGTATTAAGATACTACACTGTAGTATTACTGTTTATACAAAGATATTTTGAATATACGTTTTTAAAAATCTGTTGTCTTTGTCTTTTTACTAGATATTACAAATGTAGTTTCTGTTTCATTCTTTTTTTTAAACAGCACACAACTTTTAAGAGCACTAAGCCATAAAATAGCAGTAGTAGTAGCAGCAATAACTTGGAAAGTTAAAGTAGGTAGTGATAAAGATAAAATAGTAGTAATAGTAGTAGCACAGGCTGTTAGATACTTGCCTAGTATTTTTTTTATCCAGACTGAAAATAAATACCAGAGAAAGTATCCCATAAGAAACAATCAAAATGTTTACATACTAGAATCACACTACATTGTCTTGTGTGGGTTTTAATCAATCTTTTGTGATCATTCATGATTAGCATACAAATAGAGAAATCTACTAGCTATTCCTTTTCTGGATTATCCATCAGGGGTGTCATGTAGACAGCAAAAGAAGTAAATATGTAAAAGAAGTTGAAGGTACAAGGTAAGGAAGGAAAAGAAAATTTAGCTAGATTTAGTTTACGTCAGCTGTATTTAATACCACTCCACACATTTCTATCTTTACAAACCATCCTTCCTTCCACTATGTACACGAATTAATACATTTTAAGCACCTCAATCCTGTCTCTTTGAGGCTGTCATCAATTCCAGCGCTTGACTTGGTCTTCCCCTTGCTGTCAAGTTCATTAACTCTTGAGGGAATGGAGGTAACCTAATGTTTGGGGGGAGGGGGATATTTCATAAATATGGCAGAGAAGTCTTGCCGCCTGAGACCGACCAAATGTAGAACGTATTGCAATAGTCCAATCTGGAGGTGGCTAAGGCATGACTGACTCTGAGAAGAACTTTCTGTTCCAAGAGCAGGGGCAACTAGTATACAACCTGAAGCTAGGTAAAGTCCCTCCTAGCCACAGTTGCCACCTTGTCTTCAACCAGTGGTTGAGAGTCTCGGAGAACCCCCAGATTATGTACTGGTCCTATCTGGGGAAGTGCAACTTTATCCAGCGCACTGCAGATTACCAGCTGTTTTACCCATGCTTACATGCATCATTCCTAATAGTAAGCTCATTTGAGCCAGCATACCACAAATGGAACCAAAGTCTAATTTTATTGAAGTGTGCTCATGCTGTTGAGTTCAATGCAACTAAAATCTTTAGACATTACTTTGCAAACCAGTAAACGCTTGCATCCCATTAGCAAGAAGATACACAAAGTGTACTGGTACACTAAGCATGCAATTATAATTAGAAAAGGGTTTATAGCCTGATGGTCCAAGTACAGTCCTCTATTAATTTAAACGTTCAACAGATACACTTCAGTTGCACTGACTTTATCCAGACTACCCCATCAATTAAGATTATGTGGATAAATGAAATTGTATTTACCAGAAATGTGAATACAACAGTTGGTGTTGATAAATATGGAGAATTACAACTTTGTAAAGGCAACTGAGCCTACCTTACAAAACCTTTGACATCTTATTTGTGTTTGTTCCTAGAGAAGCCAGTCTGAATAGTCTCCTCACAAAATAACTATAATTTTGATTGATTACCAATTTTACCCATGCAGGCTCAATTTTAAATGGGTTATGTTTTCAAAGTGAATTTGTTGCAGAAGAATGCCGAAATCCAGTTTTTCTTTTATAGGAATACCTGGAAATTTTAAGTCCCAAGTGTCATTTTTTCAAGTATCCCTTTCCCTTAATTAAGCCTTCTCCAGAATAAAAATATTCATGAATCCTAGATATTGGTGATTATATGTGAAGTATCAATTGAGCCGGTTTTTTAACTAAAGCTATCAAGAGTCCACATACTTTTAATAGTTCCATCACCTCAAAAGGTATGTATTGAAGATGAGTGGTGGGGAGTGACAAACATTAACTTCAAGCACAGGTTGGATGGAAGAGAACAACGCAAAATACTTTTTCAAGCCTGAGAGATGATAGTGAAACACTACCAGTACATATTTGCAATTTCTGAGAAGTATATAAAACAATTTTAAAAACAGTTAATGGTGAAATCCTTTTTTTTAAAAAAATAATCTAAATCTCAGCTGTTCCTGAATATCAAATTAATATAGTTGACAGCCTCACAAATATGACACTAGACAGCACACAATAAAACTAAAACCATTAACATATAACTAAAACCAGGGGAGAATGCATTCAAGATCTATATACGTTACAGACATTTCACAGGGTCCCTACATTCGTTGTATTCTTAAGCCTGCTGTCAAGACTGGCCACAGCTTGTTCCTTAGGAAATAACAACCCTTGACTCCATAGCTGTTAGAGAAAAGGTACCTTTACTAGAGATGCTGAGTGCAGTATGAGACATGCTCTGAAGAAAAACCATGTGAAAAGCATATTGAAAGCAATCCCCAATGTCCAAAAACCCTTTCCCCTAGGAGAAGAGTCGAGTCAGATCTTGTTCCAATGTTTTGTGAACCTGGTGCTTCAGGCGCTGTAGTAAATTGCTTTTCCAAGGCCTGTGTCCTTGAAGGCAGAAAGATAGCTCAGTTTGACACTTCTGGTACTTGTCAGTGTCCATACTCCCCAATTTCCCATAGCATTCTTTTCATACCTCCAACACCCTTCCCCTCCCAAATGCCCCCTCTCCCCTGGTTATGACTTGCTAGCGAGCTTCAAAAAAAGCAAAGATGACAGCTGACACCTGCTGAATAACACTTTTTAAAGGATTTCCAGAAAATCAGAGTTGGAGCCAATCTTACCTCAGGGTGATAATCCATAGGCAGAAAAAACTCACTTGCTGAGTCCTGTCAGATGGAATGCCTTAGTACAATGGTTCTCAATCTTTTCTTCACCATGGATCCTCTTTAAATATCTTTTGGGCTACGGACCATAGGCACGGACTACCTAGACTCAAGAGTTAAATAATGGCATTTGTTCAAGCCTTCATGGACCTCCTGTGATGACAATCATGACCCCCTAGGGCCATGATGGTGAACCTATGGCATGCCAGAGGTGGCAAGCAGAGCCCTCTGTGGGCACGCACGCCATTGCCAGCTGCTCTTCTGGTTTCCGGCGCTGGCCAGTTGGTCTTCGCGGGTGCCAGAGCGCCAGAAAAAGGCCCAAAAACCGGCCAAAAATACAGGCATGCATGCACAGGCCAGCTGGTCTTTGGGTTTCTGGTGCTCCGGTACATGCATATGAAAGGGCATACACATACGTTCCAGTTTGGGCACTCAGTGCTGAAAAGGTTCACCATCACTGCCCTATGGGTCCATGGATCACAGGTTGAGAACCACTGCCTTAACAAAAGACTCCTACCAGACTTGCTAGGATGGTAGATGTAACTGGGGAGTGGTGATCCCTCAAATACGACTATTCAAAGCCAATCATCCACTCAAACTTTTAACAACAGCTGCAACAAAAATGCAATCAACTTGTAATATACTGTAGTTGTTAATATACTATATAAATATAAATTTTAATTTAAATTGATTTTTTTAGCACAACTGGTGGGCCTTTCCTAACATATTCTTAAATACTTTGTTGACAGTAGAGAACAGTACTTGGAGCTTCCTACTTCCTATTCTGCCATACTTTCTTTCACTTTCCTCTTGTAATTTACTTACAAGAGATCAACTATTCATACAGTGGTATATTCCTATACAGGAGAAATTTCAATTCACCTTACATTCAAATGCCTTAAAAATGATGTTTAAACCCCAAATAATGCATCAAGTCAGTCTCCTGGTTTCTAGGCCAGCACTTTTAACACTAGACTAAACTGGCTCTGTATATTTTTATCAGGGACTAGTCATGATAATGAGGTCTGACATGATGGTGCCAAAAAACCAGTTGGTCTAGTGGTTAAAGCACCAGACTAGAAAGCAAGAGACTAGGTTCAAGTCCCACTTAGCCATGAAAGCCAGCTGGGTGATCTTAAGCCACTCTCAGCCCAATCCACCTCAGATATGTTGGTTATATTTGCCCTCTTGGGTTATTTGTAAAAATGATAATGATGGGTTAAAAATAACTAATATGACATTCTACATATATCTCTACATAGGTTAGTTCTTCACATGCTGGCAAATTTAAGCCTATATAATGTAGGGGGAGTGCTATTAATTAAATTTGGGGAGGGGTTTGGGAATTGGAAAAACAATGAAAAAAGAGAGAGATCAAGTAGATAAACAAGGAATCTGCCCGAAAAATATAGACATCACTCTTCAATCAACTTAAATTACATGGAGTCAGAGTAGGTAGGAAAGGTAGAATCAGAACAGTAGACCTGTCACAATGCTACTCTTCGTTTGCAGCATTGTTGGTAATGTAAATGCAGGTCCACATGCCACAACAAAATTTGTGCAAGGCGACAAAATAGAAATGAAGCTACTTTACCATTTAGGATTGTTACAGAAACGAGGGTTACTACATACATCATGTTTAGCCCTTGTACAATGGAGTAGAATCTAAGAAACAAAAAATTAGATCATTTTTAAGATCACTTAATCTTTTCTGGATTGATTTTTGAGTCACTGGAGAAAATTCAGAATCATAGAAAAGTTGAAAAGAATCCAAGGGCTAGTTTTCAAAAGCAGAGTTTCTTTGCCAAAAGTAATTCAGGTTTACATTCTTAAAGAAACGGCTGTATTCTGATTTGGGTAAGTAGTAAAGATATCCCAAGTAAAGTAGAAAGATTTGGTGGGCGGGGTTTTTTTTAAAATTTATTGCACTTGGGGATGTATTAACTCCTGCCTATCTTGTACAATAAAGCAAGATTATTTGTAACTGAAGCCAATCTTTGAGCAATTGTTGGCAAGGACCCTGTGATTTATTTACTTTTCCACTGAAGGGAGTGTCATCTCAGATCATAAAATCCTTTCATGTTTGCACCTGTTGACAAGGAACAGAACTGACCAAGAGGCATTTAAGAACCTTCCTTTGTTTCCCAGGACACAGTAGAAGAATTTTAGCAATACTCTTGCAAGTGTTATTTAATGAAATTCATCATTGAAAATGCAATACTGTATGTATTGAAAGAAATAATGACTATTGTTAATATAGCATTTATATACTACCCAGTAACCTATTACTGCATACAGCCAATGTGAAATGAAAGCACCATACTTAAAAAACCGAAAATAATAAAAATGTATTTCAGATTAAAAATATCTGCAGGAGAAAATCAAAGAAAGCATAGTAAGACAATATGTTACTAAATATTACAGTTCAAAAATGTAGATACTCACAAATTTCAAAGCTGGAAAATCACACGTAAAATGTCAAACAAACTGTTCTGTGTTAAGGGGTACTACCAAGACCCTCTTATCTTTCCAGAATAGCCACTATTTCAATTCATTAATGGGACACCTACAACAAAGATTTTACTTGAGAAGAAGTGATTTCTTTGATAACTAACCTGAGGCCAGATTAGAATTTTAAAGTGGCCTGAAAAGAAAGCTAAAAATATTGGAGCCTTCTCAAGAGGAAAGGTGAATGTCTTCAAATTCTCTATAAATTTGAATACAAACTCTATGTATGGTTGTTTTCAGATTCATGATAAGAAAATAACTACGATAGGTTTTTTTTGTCAGAACTTTATAATGCCACCTTTGGCAAGAATAGCAGTTTTCAAATATTTCCTATTTCTAGCTAAGAATCAATTCTTGCTTTCTTATTTTCAACCCCCCCCCAAAAAAACTTTTCTAGCTCAAAATAAAGGTTTTGAATGGTGGTCATAGCCCACAAATTTGAATATTATAGAAAGTGAGGAGATCTAAAACATCATAGTTCACCAACCTTTCTGGCTTTGTGGACTGGTGTGGGGGGAGGAGAAGAGGTGGTTCCGTGTGAGTGGTGGGGAAGCTCGCACTGCACGCAGCTCCATTTGCACAAGTGGCATATATGTGTGTCTGCCACTCACGCAAATGGAGTACACGTGCACATGCTTGCCTGCTGCCTGTGCAAGGGGGGGATACGCACATGCTTGCCTGCCGCTTTGGGCAGCCCGGTTTTGAACATCTCATAGCCCAGTAGTGGGCCTTGGCCTAGGGGTTGGGACCCCTGCAATATATGTAAGGAATCTTTCTCTCACAGTTTCTGTTCACTTAGTGATTCTTTCATTTTGACAAGGGATCCCTACGCTTTAACATACTATTGTTTAATCAGTTCAGAAGATGGAATATTCCTGAATTTCTGCAAAATAGTATTTTTGTTCATAGAACTCATGAGTCAGTTGAGCACTATAAAATCCAGAACCATAAAGCACATTTTTATCTCTTGTCCAACTATGATTTCTAATAAAGTAGCATGCAAATTTTTTTGGCTTGAGTTTATCAGAATAATTAAATTCAACAATGAAGAGTGAAAAAAGAAACCCAATTCTTGAAAAGTACAATAATCATCCAGATTTATCCATAAAATTGTGATAAATCTTCTAGACGTTTTATCGCTAATTTGAAAAAAAATCCATCTAGAATAGAAAAGTGAAAATAATGCTGGCATAAGTATAGGTTTTGGTCATCCCATCATTACTGAAAGTTCTACTATAATTTCTTTTTATATGCATGTGGTTTGTTGTTTAGCTATTTTTGTATATTATTGTTTTATTTTCTGGTCTAATGACAATTAGTCACAAAATGATTTAGGATGTTTCCCTGCCTGACATCTTTGTAGTTGAAAGTAACTGAATTGCTCATGTTCTTCTATAAGTTAATCAAAGGAGTTTTTGTTCTGCATTTTTCAAAATTTGTGAATGTTTGATGTATGTGAACATTTATCAGCACTCAGGTTGCAAACCTTAAGATTCCACAAGAATGGATATTAAGTTGGCCAGCCTACAGCTGAAATTGGATGTTTGACCCAATACTGAAGGTCTCTCTTTCAAATTACTAAAGCACCAACTTGGCAACCCTTGTGATAGTTACTTTTTGTCATGTATTCTATGTATCCAGTACCTTTGAGTCAGTCTTGCTCATGCAATTCTCTTGGCAACATTTTTTAAGTCTCCCAGTTGCTGGCCTGGTATCTTTAACCTTTGCACCCAACTGGGTCTCTCATGACATTTAATTTTAATTCAGGAATATATTCAGGAATCTAAAGGGCATTCATTCATTCATTCATTCATTCATTCATTCATTCATTCATTTTCTTCATTTGTTCATTCAGTCTTCATCTGTTCATTCAAAACATTTGTATATCTACCCATCTGATGTATCTTCTATTCAGTGGTGGGATTCAAAACTTTTTACT